>CM077078.1:80037642-80275611 GCA_039513925.1 Platanthera zijinensis | reverse complement strand
TCACCTGCCCAAGACATTACCAATACTGAACAAGTACAGGGGGAGAAGATGTCAGACCCAGTGCAAGAGGCAGTACAATTGATATCTCCAAAGATCTGAATATAGAAGATTTAATTGATACATCTTATGTTCAAGCTCAGAAGGAATATACTCTAGATGAGTTATTTCCTAATGTTGATATTGCTACTGATAGAGTAGAAGAGGGCAAGATATTGAGAAGGCGCCTTGACATGGAGATAGAAATTGAGAAGGAGCAAGTGGTTGAGGAGAGTCTGTGCATGTTGAGGCTGAACAACATGGCACTGAGATAGATATTCATCCACCTCCTTAAGAAAGAGTTCAAATTGATAGTTCATCTGAATCTGAGACTGAAGAAGCCAGAATGGCTAAGAAGAGAAAACTTGTTGTCTTCCAGGAAGAAGCAAAGGTTATAAGGGCAGGATCTACAGACTACAACTCAACAATCCCATTCTGAATTTAATTATAACAAGTTTATGGTTGATTTGCAAGTTAAGCTAGATGAACATAGATTGGCAGTTGAAAAATATGTTGATGAGAGCAATAAGTCCCTTCATTTTGACTTGGCTCAGGATATAAAGTCAATTCGATTTGAAGTCAATATGCATAAGAAGGAGATGACAAGATTGCTTCCATAAGGAGGTAATGCTGTGGTGTATTTGGCTAAACAACAGCAGTCCATCATCCCTAAAGTGGATGATATTGTTTTAAAGCAAAGTTATGTTTTGGAGAATCAGCTGAGGATGAATGACAATTTAACTGAATCTCATCAAGAAATTATTGATGAATTAAAAAAGACTACTCCAGGGCTGACTGAAGCAAGAGCAAAGGAGATGGAAGAATTTGATAAGAAACTTCAAGATACTATTGAATCAGTTAAAACTGCTATCACTACCTCTCAAAAGGACATATCTGACAAGCTTCAAAAGTTAAAACCATTTTTTAAAGAGGGTGTGAATTATCTGGATGGCCAGATCAGATTTCAGAAGGAAGATCTAAGAGATCATATTACCAGAGAAGCCATAAAGGGGGAGAGGTTGTTAGTTCATGCTGGCTCAGAGCACACCAAATGGGTGACAAATAGTATTTGAGCCACATTGGGATATCCACCTTTATGTGATGATGCTATGGTGGCTGAGTCAGGAATCCAACAGGTCTACTTGAAGGCAATCAACCTGAGGTTGCCCAAGTCATTTACCCTCCTCCCGATTTTGATATGATTGATCAGCAAGTTCAAGATATGTATAGCCCTCCAAAGGAGGTTAACAGGGTTGTTATTGAGAAAGTGGATAAGCCTGAGGCCAATTTGAAAGAACAGCAAGATGCTCTACTATCCAAGAAGAGATTTAGAGAGCAGGCTGAACTTAAGCCAGATTTTGAACAGTGGAGCCCTACTTCAAGAAATATTATACTAACTGCATGGAAGGCTGTAAAGGACAAAGAACATGAAAGAGGAAAGTGGTATAATGAAATAGAATGGCAAAAATTTGAAGCTAGGCAGGATCCATAGTACAGTTCAGGAGAAAAGCCAAGATGGGAAGGCTGCCACCAGATGCTCAGGAGCCAAGCAAGTACTTCCAAAGCCCTTTCATTACTTTAAAAGGCAAAGGCTCAAGGAAGAAGCACAGAAGAAAGCTGAGCTAAAAGGCAAGATGCCAGCTGAAGTTGCTGAAGCTACTGTGAAGGCTCAAATCCAATCTGGCAAAGGAATTGTCATAAAAGAGCCTGATCAGTCTTAGTTTTAAGTTCTTTCAAATATGTTTTGTAATGTTTTGATTAAATCATTCAATGTAAAACTCTGTAATCAAACATTATCAAGTTATAAACAAAATTTTGTTTGGAATCATATAATGTTCACTCTGTGATGGATTGTTCATTTTTTGTTTATATTAAGTATTCCTGTAATGTCATACATCATCATATTTTTTTTTAAAATGGTGTATATCATTGGCTCTAAGGGTTATGACTTCTCCAAATAGGGGGAGATTGTTGGTACATTGGAAAATGTGTACCTGATTTGAAGAAGTCCAACTTAGCTCAATGATATACATCAAGGTGTATTTGATGTTGTTTTGAGTTGACATGTGCAGTTGAAGAAGTGTTAAAGAATGCAGAAAAAATATTCTAAGTCCATGTGTCGACACCTGAAGAAACAGTGTTGACACTTCAGAATATTTGTGTCGACACTTGAAGGAAGCTGTGTCGACACAAAGAAAGATAGTCGATCAATTTGTGTCGACACTGGGGAAGCAGTGTCGACTCACAAGAAGATAATCGACCACATTTATGTCGACACTGGGAAGCAGTGTCGACTAACTAAACGATAGTCGACCTCGACACAGAAGGAGATAGTCGACCACATTTGTGTCGACACTGGAGGCTGTGTCGACACAATGAGACAGAGTCAACACACAATTTTGGCAGAAGTTTGACAATACTTGTGTCGACACCAGAAGACTAAGTCGACACTTTGGCCAGAGTCAACAATTTATGTGTCGACACCTGAAGGCAGTGTCGACACATACTGAGTTCTGAGTCTACAACAACTGTGTCGACACACAGGACTTGAGTCGACACACTGCAAAGTCAAGACCAAGTTATTTTTCTGAAGAAAGATGAAGTGTTGAGTCGATATAAATTCTCTGTGTCGACTCATTCTCAAAATAAGTTCTGAAGAAGTTGTGTCGACTTAAAGGCAAACTTGTCGACATCATCAAAGGCGGTGTCGACACCAAAGTTACTTGTGTCGACACATATAGACAGTTGGTCTCGACACTTCCTAACAGTCTGTCTCAACACTTTGCTGACCAAGACTAAGGCACATGATCTGTTTGAAGACTTGACAGCTGTGGGTTGCAGTCAGTTAACTGATGTTGTCAGACTTTTCAGAAGACAGTTATAAACTGGATCGCCGTTACCATTAAGAAGGTCTATAAATAGATAGATTCAGAGAGAAGAAGACAGATTGAACTTGGCAATCAAATTGAGAAATCAAATCAAGAAGGAGTAATACACTAAAGAAGATCTTCATCAGAAGATCTAAGAAGACGATCTCAGGATCGATCTAAGAAGAGTTCTAACAAGAATTCAGAAGTATCATCAAAGGTGTTGGATAGAGAGGGATCCACCCATTTTGAAGAAGAAGAAGGAAGCCATCAGTAGTTTCTCAAGAAGCTGTTTGGAAATCAACTCAGCTAAGTTCAGATTCAAGAAGCTTTGTAGAAAGCTCAGATTCAGTTGATTTCATCAGCTGATCAAGAATTGTCTTGTCCTCTTCTCTCTCAACAAAGGCAAGGCATTAAAACTTCTTTTCTAAATTTCTATAGGATCTGTTTTACACAGATCTGAGTTTGTAAGCCTGTGATATAAAGGCTGAGTGTAGGAGAGTTGATCTCTGAGTGGTAGGGCTGTTTGCCTGAGTGTAGGAGAAGGTTCTTCTCTGAGTTGTAGGCCTTGTGGCTAGGCTGAGGTAGGGCTGTTGTGCCTGAGTTGTAGGAACCTATCCAAGTTCTGAGCTGTAGGATCTGAGGATCTGAGAATAGTGGAAATTTGGCCGAATCTAGCATACTGCTAGATAGGTGAAGGGGGAAAGTGGATGTACCCAAACCTTGGGAACCACTATAAAACATTGTGCAATCTGTGATGATTAAATTTCTGTGATTGATGTGCTGGTTGTTTTAATTTTGTGATTGAATTCTGCCTAAAAGTATAAATAAGCAATTAGAACCTATTCACCCCCCCCCCCCCCCCTCTAGGTGTTTAGGTTGTCTTGAAAGTAAAACTATCAGTGGCCTTGGCCTCCATGGCCGTGGCCGGCCTCCCTCGCCGCACCCGGCCGGCGGAAGGTCGCCGCCGGGAGGCGCTCGCCGCCGCCGTCGCCGGCCGCCGTCGCGATCATGGCGGCCCGCCGTCACGGGAGGCCTCCCAGCCGTCCGATCAAAGGGGAGGCCCTCCCGGCCATCCGATCAAAGGGGTAACCACCCACTTCCCACCAACTTTAGTGGTGGGGCCCGCTATGACCCACCCCTGGAGGCTATAAAAGGACCCCCCCCAGGGGGCTATTATTTCTCACCTTTTTTCCTTCTCCGGTTCACCTCCTTCTTCCACAGGTGAGAGCTCGTCCGCCTCCTCCACCAAGTCGGCCTTCGCTCACCACCAGCCACCAGCAGCCACCGGGGGCCACCACCAGCCACCAGTTTCCACCGTCGACTACAGGCACCCCACCAGCAAGCAGTTGGACGGGAGACGCCCAAGACCGCGAGGAAGCCGAGCAAAGAAGACAATCGAGGCCAGCAAGAGCGCGCCGCCCCGAGCGCGCGCGCCAGAACAATCCTGCACATTCCATCATTTAAGTCACTTCCGTGGAGCAGCCTGTTGCCCGCTGGAAGCCACAGTCTTTCTCTCTCCCCTCAAGTTATAACGGGAGCGGCCAGTCGCCCCGATTTACCAAGCATATTGTAACCCCCGGAAGCTAGTGGAATTTGACCGGCACAGACCCGGTCACGTGGTTTTTTACCCATTTAAGGGGTTTTCCTCGTCATCAAGACTTGTGTTCACTGTTTCATTCTCATCGACTGTGTGCGCGCTCGACCGCTCCGTGAGCTGAGACGGTCCATGATTATCCGGTCCGACCGGGGCATCGAGTTAGTCCGCAACAAGGCCTTACGTGGAAAATGCTTGGTTAGGTTTGGCCCGGGAAGGCTTGGTCCAGGCCCAGGTCAGTCCTTGGGGCCTAAGTAGTATAATCCCTCATTTTGGTCAAAAGCCGGACCTAGTGCTCTAGGCCAGACTTCATGATTTGGGCATGGCAAAAGCCTGGAGATCATGCCTTCCCGGACCCCCTTAGAAGGGAGGCCCGGGCACGTCAAAAGCCAGGTCAAGACCTAGGCACCTTAAAGCCCGGTTCTGTCAGGCCTTTTGCACGCTTACTCTCTATTATTTTTTATGTTTTCTTATTTTTGTGAAAGGTTTAGTGATCTACCCTTTCTCAAGACTCTTTTATCTTTAAAAGAGAACATTAATGAAAAAATATGCTTGGGAATAATGCAACTTATTTAATGAAATATTTATACATTGTACCTAGCTCGAGTTCTTATTTTATTATATTTCTACATTTTATATCAACTGTTTATGTCTTTAATTTATACTTGAAAATAGAAAATTCTCATAATCTTTCTGCCAACCGGCCAATCTATCTCTTCTCCTTCCAAGTCTATAAGTAGACACATAATTAATAAGATAGGTTTATATTACACTCTCACAATTCTATCCAACTAAATCATAAAACAATATCAATGAAGTTATGCAACAAAAAGAAAATAACATGACTTAATATAACTTAAAATACAAAGATTTAAAATTGGGGGAAACATAATAAAAATAAAATAATATACCACATGTAATACCTATAATAATGAAAATACATCAGTCTCCCTCTTTTGATAATTGTGCACAATTGCTCATGTACATACAAATAATGATAGTTTTTAATGAATAATAATAATATAGTTATTGGTTTTTATCAGAAATCATTCACATTTGTGCTTGTAACCCCCAAAATATATGCTTTCATGGCACTATAACAATTATGAAATGTTAAAATGAAAACACCCACCCATGTACATGACCGCCACCACCGTGCCAAACAGAGCATTAGACTCCGTTTTAGACTCCGTTTGTGGGGACTTATTTTCAGCGGTCAATCGGTTACGAACGCATGAACCAGACCATAATTAAGGTCCGATTCATGCGCTCGTAACCGTTTGACCAGTGAAAATAAGTCCCCCCTAACGGAGCTTTAATAATTAAATAAAAGGCATTGCAAACTCCTGAGAATAAAAAGTTCAGCCATCAAAATCCAAATTGTTATCATAAACCTTAATCCTTCTCTTAACCTCTTTCTCCAGCTCCTCCATCCCTCCCACCTTCTCTAGTTCCTGCGTTGATTTCATTAAATAATTAGAATATACATATTATTAAGAAATTATTATTTAAAATTACAAATTACTGGAACTACCAACCTTATGGCCAAGGAAGAGTCCATAGGGTACGCCTTTGAACTTGTCTGAGTGATGAATCTGCTTTGCACCATCATTTATAAGTAAACATTAGCGGAACTTTATTACAATGGTTAAGATAAAATAAAAATATTACAATTGCAATTAGGGGTGGATCCTACAAATTCAATGGATCCTACAATTTCAATGGTTAAGATAAAATATTACATTTTATTAGAATTATTTATTTCTCATTTAGTCACCGTTTTTTATGTGTACGTAATAGTCAAAATTTATTATCTCAACGAGAGAAATCCAAATCTCTACCTTTCATGTTTGTAAGATTCTTGGGAATCTCTGCCCTCTAGATCCGCCCCTAAATGCAATGACCTTGTGACAAATTTAATTTGATCACTAAATATCTTTAGTGGCCAATCCAAAATATCTTTAATGACCAGATTTTTCATTGCTTTTATAGTGGACTGGTTATCCTCTAAAATATATAAAAAAATTGATTATAATATATTTGAAAATAAAATCTATCAAAACTAAATGGATACAAAAAATATATATAATACAATGTTTTATATACCTTTATCACATTTATTAGGGATAGAGACCCATTTTATAAGAATAGATGTGCACAGCACCACACTTATGATCTTCACCTCAAAAGTAGTGGGATCATGGGTTTGACCGGACGCACGATCCCCCCGTGCGCGTAGTGGGAAACCGACGCGAGCCACGCCTTGCCGGCGGCTGCCGGCCGACCTCCTCCCTGGATGCCGCCCGCCTTCTCTCGCCGAGCAGGCCCGGCCGGCGCTCCCCCCCCCCCCCCCCCACACACACCGCGGACGGGAGAGCGGCCACCCGGGCCGCCTCCCTTGGCCGCTGCTCGCAGCCGAGGTGGTGGTCGCGAAGGCCGCTCCCCTTCGGCCCCCGGCCGAGGCCGCCCAGGCCTCTCTCTCCCGGCCGCTGTTGGGTACACTGAAAAATGTGTACCAGATTTGGAGAAGGCTCATCTTACTCAATGATATACATCAATTTGTATTCGATGTATGTTTAGGTTTCATTGTGCAGGTATAAGGTTTGTAAAAATTTTTTTCTAAGTACAAGTATCGACACCAGAAGTTGTGTCGACACCAGAAGCAAAGTTATGTCGACACTCAGAAGTTGTGTCGACACCCAGACATTGTGTCGACACCTGAAGAAGAGGTTGTGTCGACACCCAGAATTGTGTCGACACCTGAAGACGAGGTTGTGTCGACACCCAGAATTGTGTCGACACCTATAGCAGAAGCTGTGTCGACACCCAGGAGTTATGTCAACACCAGAAAAAAGGCTTGTGTCGACACTCAGGAATTGTGTCGACACCTGAAGAAGGTTTGTGTCGACAGTTAGACACACACTCAACGCCATCTTACAATAACAGCTATTCTGAGTCAGAAGGCTTGTGTCAACACACAGGACTTGTGTCGACACAAACTCAATGACAGCTATACACACACTCAACGCCACTTGTCTGCAGCAGCTAAGTCAAGACCAGAAGCAGTTGTGTCGACACACAGGACTTGTGTCGACACACACACTCAACGACAGCTGGACATACACTCAACACCATCTGTCTGCAGCAGTTATGTCGAGACCAAGAGCAGTTGTGTTGACACACAGGATTTGTGTCGACACATACAAAGAGAAGAAGTGTCGAGTAGCTGAAGAATGACTATGTCAACACCTGGAGTGTTATGTCGACATCACCAAGACTTGTGTCGACACTTAGTCTATTTGTGTCGACACATATGAAGCAGATTGTTGAGTAGATCGTGCTGAGTTGTTAAGTGTTGGAACGCCCTATTACTAATTTGGGTAAGGATCACTATGTGCTTAGGAATTTATTTTGACCTTGCTATATAGTCTGATAGGTCAATAAGAATGAGTCTTAGGGTTAGTACTTAGGTTTGAAAGCTGTCCTCAAGACCTTCTAAAGATCAGGATTCAGTGCTGAAGACTAGGACAATTCTCGTCGATCTCAGGTCGACGAAACATCGAACTCAGATCGAATATCTCTGAGCTCAGTTCTATGAGGCGTCGAACCCCGTTCGACGATCTTCGAACTCAGATCGACGCTCTGTCTCTAGTTGTTTTCCATTTCTCTGAGCTCAGGTCGACGATCGTAGAGCTCAGTTCGACGATTTCTGTTTACAGTCTAAGTTCAATCTCTGAGCTCAGGTCGACGATCTTCGAGCTAGATCGACGCTTTTCTTAAGAGATCGACGATTTCAGGATTCAAATTCAGGACAGTTATGGAATTCATTCAGGCTTATTTTCAGCATTTATGGAAAAGGATTTTGTAGCCGTTTCAATCAATCTGGAGCAAGTTTCAAGGAAGACTAATTGGAATGTTTCTTAAGGACTTTCCTCTAGAGACAGATATCAGTTAAGGTAGTCATTTATGACTGATTAACGGCTATCAAGAAGTCAGAATCTTATATACTCCCTAGAGAATCATTCTGAATAGAGAACAGACAAGATTTGAAATATATACAAAAGATAGAACAAGAAAATTATTCATCAAGAATTCATCTTCTGGGAATAGACTCAGTAGACAAAAGTTTACAGAATTACTGAGTCAGAATTCTTCAAGAACACAAGGAATATTACTGTGAAGGAGATCATCTGCTATTCTACTCCTTCAAGCATCAAGTGTTCAAAAGCTTCTTCATCAAGGACTCCAGACATCACACATTTCAGCATCTGCTGAAATCATCTATTGCTGGAGATCTGAAGCAACTAAAGGCCTATCACCCTAAGCAAAGCTCATCTTCCTGAACCCTTACAGATCTCAGGGGGAGCTTTGACAACATCTTCCACTTGTCTTCTCTCAGATTATTGACAGAGAAGAACAACTCAACCTTTTTGTTTTTCCTTATTCCTTCTGTAAAAGGGTTTCTCAAAACTCCCTTCAAAAGTTTTGTGGCTGGTTTCTGAGACCTTGTCAAAACTCAGTGGTGGCAAGACACCTGATCAAAAAATCTGGTTTGGTTTTTGAGCACCTTATCAAAAGCTCATTTGTGCCCAGGACACCTGATCAACTATTCCTGCAGTGGATTCCTACCTAGGGTGGTAGAAGAGTGGATGTACCCAGGTTGTTGGGGAACCACTATAGATCCTTGTGTCTTCTGGTTTGCTGTGCTTTTGCTTTGCTGTGTGCTGTGATTTTGTTTATTGCTTCTTAGTTTTATTTTTCTGTAAGCACATTACATATATACATAAATCAAGACTTCCACTACTTTACATTTTTTTTAAAATTGTAAATTATTTTAAAATACTCTATTCACCCCCCCCCCCCCTCTAGAGTAAAGGTAGATCTTACACTCACTTTCAATTGGTATCAAAGCGAGGTTGGTTACTCAACAACTGAATCTTCAATAGAATAGTTGAACAAGCTAACACCTGAACCAAAAGATCTCTGAAAAGATCAATCTTCTATAGAGGGTTTTTTACTTTTTGTATTATATTTATATTCATACAAAACCATAGCACAAAACAAAGATTATGCTAGCACCATACCTCCAGTGTGCAAGCTTTCCAAGTTTGCACTTTGGAAGGCAAGGATTAGGCTTTACATGAATTCTATTGATGAGGAGATCTTTAATTCTGTCTTGACAGTGTGTCCAAGACCCCCAGTAATTACAAGTACAAGTGCTGTTCCACCTCCCTCAGGAACAGATGCAGAAATAAAGAAATGGAAAGTTGCAGATGCAAAGGCTATGAATATCCTTGCTCAGACTATGTCTGATGAGATATTCCAAAAGGTGGCTGAATGCAGTTCAGTAAAAGAGATATATGACAAGTTATCTGAAATTGTCTCAGGATCTGCTGATAAAAGGAAGGACAGGAGATCTCATCTCATAAGCCAATATGAGAACTTCAAAAAGGGAGAAACTGAATCAGTGGCTGACATGTACAACAGGCTCAGCCTAATAGTCAGTGAATTAAAAACACTGGATAAGGAGATCTCTCTAACTGAACTAAATGACAAGATCTTAATGTGCTTCCCTAGCACTTGGGACTCAAGGATCTGGCCAATCAAGGATGTCAGAAGCCTAACTGAGATTACTACTGAAGCTTTGTTGGGCAAGCTCAAGTCTTATGAGCTGCTCATCAAGAACAGAGAGGAAGAACAAAAGGTTGCTTCTCCAGCCATCAGAAAGGAGAAGACCATAGCTTTCAAAGCTACAGAAGATCAGCCTGAAGAAAAGGTCATAGACAATGAAGAATTTATGAGCTTACTGGCCAAGAGATTCTATAAGATGGCCAGGAAAGATTTCAGAAAGAGGTCATCCAGAGGGCATGAGAAGCCAAGGTATGACAAATCCAATAATAAAGAAATCATTTGTTTTGGATGTAGGAAACCAGGCCACATTGTGCCTGATTGTCCAGAAAATAAAAATAAGGACAAGAGGGACAGGAAAGATAGGAGAAAAGACAAGGACTCCAGGAGAAACAACAATGACAAATCCTCCTCCAGCAAAAATAAACACACCAGGAAGGGATTTGTAGCTGAAACCTGGAGTGAAACTGAAGAAGAGTCAGAGGCTTCATCAAGCTCAAGTGATGATGAAGATGGTGCTGAAGAGAAGGAGTTCTGCATGATAGCTATCAATGCCTCCCAACATAATTCTGATGCAGAACATGAATCAGAATTTGAATCTGAACATGAAGATGAAGAAGATCAGGTAATAGATTCCTTTGATTTTAATTCAAAGGACTTTAAATTTGAATTTAAAGCACTTTGTTTAGACCTGCTAAAGTCTGAGAAAGAGATCATCTCTCTCAGAAATCAATTATCTGAACATAGCACTTTAAAGTCAGATAACCTCAAACTTTCTGAGGAGCTGGAATATTGTAGGGAGGAGATAGCTTCACTGAAAAGTAAACTATCCCAGGCAAAGAAGTTTGAAGAATCCCTTAATGGGAGAAGCATCAGACTGATGGACATCATAAGTACAGTGAACTCAAGATTTAATAGTACACTTGGCTTGGGTGCTTCATCCAGCCAACCTATAGTATTAACAACTCCAATTAAATTTATTTCAGATAAAGGAAAGGAAGTTGTAGAGGTGGCTAGGAAGAATCCTGATTTACCTAAGGAAAACAAAGTTCAACAGAAAACGTCGAACAGAGCTCGACGATCGTCGAACAGAGCTCGGCGATCTCAGGCTGAATCATCGAACTCAGGACGACGGCTTCTGAACTCTGAACTCTGGCATACTCGATCTTCGATCGGAGCTCGACAATCTGACCCAAGATTGTCGAACTCAGCTCGACGATCGTCGAACAAAGCTCAGAGCTTTGAACAATCTTTCAAAGGTAAATCTAAAATCAAACCTAGAAGTCCTACATCCCAAAGCTTCAACCCTTATACGGAATGGATAGTACCTCCTAGGAGATACCATCCTGAAGGATATAAGAGTCAGCCAGGGATGTCTTTTATTTTTGAGTTTAAAGGTTATCAACCTAGACCCAAGGTAAACCGGGTCAAAAACATATAAATTGTTTATGTGCAGGTGAAGACCTATCCAGCAATGAACCAACAATGGTATCTGGATAGTGGGTGCTCAAAGCACATGACAGGGAACAAGGAGAATCTAACATCCTTCAAAACCAAACTTGGACCCAAAGTGATATTTGGTGATTCAAACTTTGGTCAAACAAAAGGATATGGTGCTGTTCAGATTAGCTCAGTCACATTCAAGAAGGTGGCTTATGTGGAAGGACTGAAGCACAATCTAATCAGCATCAGTCAACTCTGTGATGAAGGCTATCAAGTGATATTCAACAGATCCTTATACAAGATCAAGTTAGAGGATAACACAACAGTGTTAACAGGTAAAAGGAAAGGTAACATTTATCTTGTAGATTTCCTTTCAACCAATATAGATATCTGTTTATCAAATTCAGTTTGCAAACCAAATGATCTTTGGCATAAGATACTAGGACATCTAAACCTTAGAACCATTGCTAGGCTATCCAAGGACAACCTTGTTAGAGGACAACCTTCTGGCCCCTACAAGAAGGAAGGACTCTGCAGGGCTTGTCAATTAGGCAAGCAAACTAAAAACAGTTTTAAGTCACTTAATAAGAGTGATTCACATGGGATCTTGTATCTGTTACACATGGATCTTTTTGGACCCATTACAATACAAAGCTTAGGAGGGAAATCTTACACTTTAGTGATTGTAGATGACTTCTCTAGATTCACTTGGGTATTCTTTTTGAGGAAGAAGTCTGATAACTTTAAGTGTTTGACAGATTTTCTCAAATGCATACAGATTGAGTTCAATAATCACATTGCCCTGATAAGAAGTGATCATGGGACAGAGTTTGATTCTCTTCTTATGCAAGAGTTCTGTCAGAGTGAAGGGATCAGGCATACTTTCTCAGCTCCTATAACTTCTCAACAAAATGGGATAGCTGAATGGAAAAATAGAACCCTTATTGAATCTGCCACCACATTGTTGACAGATGCTCACCTTCCTCTATCTTTTTGGACAGAGGGAGTGAACACCTCCAACTATGTGTTGAACAAAAGTTTTATACATAAATTGAAGGGCAAGACTCCCTATGAATTGCTTAAAGAGAAGAAACCTAAAGTAGACTATTTCAAAATTTTTGGTTGCATTTGTTATATTCACAATAATGACAAGAAATACTTAGCAAAATTCCAAGTTAAAGCTGATGAAGAAGTGTTTCTGGGATACTCCATGATCAGTAAAGCTTATAGGGTTTATAATAAAACTTCTCTTAAAATTGAAGAATCTGTTCATGTATCTTTTGATGAGACTAACATGTTTTATAAGGAGAAGAATACTTCTACCATAGAACCCTTGCAGGTACACTCTCTTTCAGAAAATTTGGACAGGTTGCATATTGTAGAAAAAGATACAACACATTCACCTATCCAACAAAGAGGTGAAATCAGTGAAGATGAAGAGGACACTCAACATCTTGGTACTCAACATCCCGGTAAGAATTATCTTGAAGAGCCAGTTGTTGTTCCACAAGAGGAAACAACAATATAGGTTGGTGAACAATCAACACCCCCTGTTGATTTAGTAACAACAAGAGATCATTATGTTGATCAGACAACATATAGAGCAATGATTGGCTCTCTATTGTACTTTAAGACTAGTAGACCTGATATAATGTTTGCTACATGTATATGTGTTAGGTTCCAAGTAAGCCCTAGAGAGTCACACCTAACATTAGTTAAGAGGATTCTTAGGTATGTAAAAAGTTGTCCAAATCTAGTTCTCTGGTATCCAAAAGACTCAGGATTTGAATTAACTGGATTTTCAGATGCTGATTATGCTGGATGTAGAGTAGACAAGAAAAGCACCAGTGGAACTTGCCAGTTTATTGGTGACAGACTTGTCTCCTGGTTCTGTAAGAAACAAACATCTGTGTCCACTTCAACTGTTGAAGCTGAATATATGGCAGCAGGTAGTTGTTGCTCACAGATTTTGTGGATTCAAAACCAGCTCCTAGACTATGGTTACAACTTAGAAAGGTCAAAAATATTTTGTGATAACACCAGTGCTATTTCTATAGCACAAAATCCAGTCCTTCATAGTAGGACAAAACATATAGAGATTAGGCATCACTTCTTAAGGGATAATGTTGAGAAGAATAAAATTGAACTTCATTATATCCCAACTGATTTGCAAAGGGGAGACATTTTCACCAAACCATTGGATGAAAAGAAACACACCTTCTTCCTAAATCAGTTAGGAATGTTAGATGGAGGAAGTTTAAAATAAAATCCAAGATTTTAAAACTCTAAAAACAGACCAAGACTAAGCTAAAAACTTGATTTTTTTTTCTAGTGTCAGTAGGCTGTTTTTAGTCTCTGAATTATGCTCGACGTTTTTCCCCAAGATCGTCGAACGGAGATCGACGTTTTCCGAAAGCGTCGACCGGAGTTCAGCGCCTTCAGATAGCCTAGGCTATCTTCTTCTGGTCAGAGATCGTCGATCGGAGATCGACGCTCTCCAATATCGTCGAACGGAGATCGACGTTATTGAAGACTCTTCAAATTCCTTTAGAAGCCCAGATCGTCGAACGGAGTTCAACGATATTTCCTTTTCAGCGTCGAACCCTAATATAAAAGTCATTCTTCGGCCGTCGTTCTCCTTTTGCGCTTTCATACTCTCTGCAAACTTTTTCTTTCCCTCCAAACTTCTCTACACTTGGTCGTGTTTGTTCGTTTTTGCAGGTATACAATGACAGTGTCTGTTGATGCCCTCACTAAAATAAAATTCGACACAGGTTTTGATATAGACATGGACTCCTTTGAAGGCAGCGATCAAATTTTCAAGGATATACTGGAACTATTCAAGGAACAGAAGTTAGCACAAATTATGACAACAAGGATGAAGATTGCTGCTGATGAAATTAAAGAATGGGTATATGCGGCGCACAATCTTGATCAGAATGCAGTAATTGGTACTATAGTCGGGACTCAGGTACCCCTAACACCTGCTCTACTGACTGAAGTTTTTCAACTAAGCACTGGAAATGATTCTATTGAGTTATCTGGAGAAGAGTCTGCAAATATGTTAGATAGAATGGGGAATTCTGCAGCAAACCCTAGCAAGCTGCTGAAAAAGAATCTGTCTGTTGAGTACAGATTCCTTGCAAATATTGTGGGCAAGGTCCTGCTAGCCAAACATTCTGCCCATGATACCATTTTCAGGTATCAATTCCGCTTGATGGGTGCACTGGTTGATAAGAAGCACTTAAACTGGGGAGAAATTTTCTTTGAGCTGATTAAGAAGAAGGTAAACAAAAGTATTATTAATTTTGGGAGGATCTTAGGGTTATTCCTGCACTTCAGGTGCCCTCAGCTGCTTGTGTCTAGTGGGATGCATATTAATGCCTCCAAGAGGCTTACCTGTGCCCTTTTTGCCAAATGGGACAGGCAGATTGTTAAGCCAACCAGGACTACTGCTTCTTCGGGCACAAGGACTATTGCAGTCTCTTCCCCTCAGGCAACTGCCCTCATGGAAGATTTGCCTACCTCCTCCTCTTCTCCACCTTCTCCAAATTTTCCTTCAACCATCCCCTCATCCACCATCACCATCTCTATCTCTTCCCCCATAACCATTTCATCTCCACCTCCAACCACAGAAGACCTATTCCATCCCCTACACTTCTATCCACATCTTGACCTAGACACCACCATACCATCCTTCAATCTCATGGAAGATTCCTTTATGGATGATTCTCCCTCCTCACCTACTGAGCTTCCATCATCCACCACATCCTATCAACAACTACTTCATGATATTCTTTCCCAACCATCATTCATTCCATCCATCTCCACACCAATATCTTCCATCTCCATAATTCCAATCCCTCAACCTTCCATCCTACCATCCACCACTTCTATCACTACTTCTATAGCTCCTTCACCATCTATCTCTGTCTCTCTAACCTCTACCTCTACTCAAGTTTCACTTGAGCAAGTAGATATTTCTACCTTAGCAGACAGGCTTTATGGAATGCTGGCTCCCAGGCTAGTAGCCCTGCTGGAGACCTCCATGGCTCCACTCCTGAAATCAATCCAGGAGCTATCTGCCAGGCTATCCTCTATTTCCCATCCACAGGAAATCCCTTCTATGGGGTGCCTTAATCCAGTTCCAACTGAACCAAGGCAGGGGGAGATGCCATGTGAAGAAGAGACAGTGCCTGCTGCTTCAAAAGAATTCTTGTCAGAGACAGTTCCAGTTCCAGCTCTAGTTCCAAATCTAACAGTTGACTTCAAGTAACTGTTATCAGTTTTTGATACTCTGCACTTCAACTGTCCACCAGCTCAGGAAGTTGAAGATCTGACTAAGGTTATTGTGCCTATTGCTTGCTGTGATCCTAGCTTGATTGCTTCTTATATCAATTCTCTTAAGGCTGAGGAAATTATTGTTTCTGATTGTGCTGCTGCTGCTACTGATATAGTTGCTGATGAAATTATTGAGCCTGCTGCTGTTGATAGTGTTTTTGCTCCTATTGAGCCTGCTGATGCTACTGTTATATCTGAGAGTGCTGCTTCCATCACTGTTGCTGAACAAACCAAACAACAGGAGAAATATATTCAAAGGATTGATGAGCTTTATGATAATCCTCCAAGTTCAGACAGTGACCAACTCCATACTGATTCTGATGACTCCTCTGCAACTATTGCAAGGAAGAGGAAAGCAAGAAGCAAGGCACTGAAAAGAGTTCCCCCAGAAAAGGTAAAAGATGACAATGATATACCTTATTACATTCTTCATGACTGTCCAATTTATGAGCCTTGGATGCAATATTCCAAAAATTAACTTAAGGCCATGAAGAAAAGGAGAAAACTTGATAAGTATGAAAAGGGATCTTCCCAATTCCCTCCTCCTCCTCTAGATTCAAGATCTTGTGGAGGTTCAGCTTTTCAGTCTTCTTCTGCTGCTAGGCCAAGCTCCTACCAGTCTCAAGATAGATATCAACCAAGAGGCCAATAACAAAGAGGATATCAGTCTAGGAGAGGTCAGTCAAGAGGCAGACAGAGAGATTACAGGACTCACTCCAGAAATCAAGCTAGACAACACCCATATCAAAGGGAAGGACAATGCCCTACTGATTCTACATCTAGTCCTTTCCCTTACAAGCTGAAAGATACAGTTATCACTAGAGCTCCTCCTTCTGACTCAGTGGAATTAAATAGATATGAACCTCCAGTTCCATTTGAAGACCCTGAGAACAATCCACTAGCATGGACAACCAGAATGAAAGAACTTGCAGCATTAGATCAGATCAAGAAAGGAAGAGAGCAAGGCATAGATACCTCCAATATCACAACACTATCAGAGCAGAGAAAGAAAGAATTAGAAAGATATGCTTCCAGAAAATTCTTTGATCCAGAGAGCTACATGAAGCTGCATCCTGAGGCTGTTGTTCCAAGGCCAAAATCTCAAACCTCCTTAGGTGCAGATGATGACAGAAGATCCAAAAAGGAAGCCCTCAATCCCAACAGAGAAATTCTTTTCAAAAAGGGCAATGAGTAATTTGTGTAAGCTGATACTTATATCTATTTCTGACTGAATCTGTGATTCTTGCTGTGATTCTGTAATGCTCAACATGTGTTATCTGCATTGTTGTTTCTGTTTTATTTTTTAATTCTGATGTATGCTTATTATTTCCTATTTGTCTTGTAAATAGTAATCCTAACCCAAATAGGGGGAGATTGTTTGAACACCCTATTACTAATTTGGGTAAGGGTCACTATGTGCTTTGGAATTTGTTTTGACCTTGTTGTATAGTCTGATAGGTCAATTAGAATGAGTCTTAGGGTTAGTACTTAGGTTTGAAAGATGCCCTCAAGACCTTCTAAAGATCAGGATTCAGTGCTGAAGACTAGGACAATTCTCGTCGAGCTCAGGTCGACGAAACGTCGAACTCAGTTCGACTATCTCTGAGCTCAGTTCTATGAGGCGTCGAACCCAATTCGACGATCTTCGAGCTCAGATCGACGCTCTGTCTCTAGTTGTTTTCCAAGTCTCTGAGCTCAGGTCAACGATCGTAGAGCTCAATTCGACGATTTCTGTTTACAGTCTAAGTTCAATCTCTGAGCTCATGTCGACGATCTTCGAGCTTAGATCGACGCTTTTCTGAAGAGATCGACGATTTCAGGATTCAAATTCAGGACAGTTATGGAATTCATTCAGACTTATTTTCAGCATTTATGGAAAAGGATTTTTTAGCTGTTTCAATGAATCTGGAGTAAGTTTCAAGGAAGACTAATTGGAATGTTTCTTAAGAACTTTCCTCTAGAGGCAGATATCAGTTAAGATAGTCATTTATGACTGATTAACGGCTATCAAGAAGTCAAAATCTTATATACTCCCTAGAGAATCATTCTGAATAGAGAACAGACAAGATTTGAAATATATACAGAAGAGAGAATAAGAAAATTATTCATCAAGAATTCATCTTCTGGGAATAGACTCAGTAGACAAAAGTTTACAGAATTACTGAGTCGGAATTCTTCAAGAACACAAGGAATATTACTGTGAAGGAGATCATCTGCTATTCTACTCCTTCAAGCATCAAGTGTTCAAAAGCTTCTTCATCAAGGACTCCAGACATAACACATTTCAGCATTTGCTGAAATCATCTATTGCTGGAGATCTGAAACAACTGAAGGCCTATCACCCTAAGCAAAGCTCATCTTCTTGAACCCTTACAGATCTCAGGGGGAGCTTTGACAACATCTTCCACTTGTCTTCTCTCAGATTATTGACAGAGAAGAACAACTCAACCTTTTTGTTTTTTCTTATTCCTTCTGTAAAATGGTTTCTCAAAACTCCCTTCAAAAGTTTTGTGGCTGGTTTCTGAGACCTTGTCAAAACTTAGTGGTGGCAAGACACCTGATCAAAAAATCTGGTTTGGTTTTTGAGCACCTTATCAAAAGCTCATTTGTGCCCAGGACACCTGATCAACTATTCCTGCAGTAGATTCCTACTTAGGGTGGTAGAAGAGTGGATATACCTAGGTTATTGGGGAACCACTATAGATCCTTGTGTCTTCTAGTTTGCTATGCTTTTGCTTTGCTGTGTGCTGTGATTTTGTTTATTGCTTCTTAGTTTTATTTTTCTGTAAGCATATTACACATATACATAAATCAAGACTTCCACTGCTTTACATTTTTTAAAATGTAAATTATTTTAAAATACTCTATTCACCCCCCCCCCCCCTTTAGAGTAAAGGTAGATCTTACACTCACTTTCATTAAGTCTTTAAGGAATCAACTGTCATGACTGGTCGGTCGACAGATGTCATTACCAACAGGTCTAACACATTTGTCAGAACTGTCAGAAGGTTGTTACAAACCGGATCAGCCGGTAACCAGGAGAAATCTCTATATAAAGGACTAATCCGTGACAACTTAAAGAAGAACAGAACAGATACAGAGAAAAAAGTGAATCATCCAAAGGAAGAATTTCACAACAAGTAAAGGGGTAACCCTTAAGAAGGCAGATTCTGGACAGTCTGCAAAGAAGATTCAGATCTTATTCTAAATTCAAGAAAGGAGCTGACAGGAGATCAACTTCTACATCAAGAAGAGTTCAACCTTATTTTGTTCTATCAAGAAGTTTTGAAATAGCTAAGTCAGGTTGGATCTGGAGATTCAGTTCATTAAAGAACTGATCAAGAAGCTCTCACCCATAGAGTGATCTATCTGGTGTATGTTGTGCTGTGTTTGCTGTACTGTGATTGTATGTTCTGTGTTGTGATAAGAACCTATTAAATTGTCTAAAATTCTTAAAGATAATTAGAACCTATTCACCCCCTAGGTGTTTAGGCTCTTGAAATAAGTCTTTCAAGTGGTATCAGAGGGAGGTTTCTCAAAGATTGACTTAACAGTCTGAGTGGATCTCCTAGGCAATTAACAGATTTCTAAAATGGGTTCAAGTGAGAATCAAAAAGAATTTGGATCTATGAAACTACCTATCTGCAGGAAAGAATGCTTTGGCATATGGAAGGAAATAGTCAGATTGTTTATGGAAGCTTCTGATCCAAGAATTTACATCACTATATAGGAAGGACCCTTCATTCCAATGAAGGTATCAGCACTGGATGCAAATGTGAAAACCCCAAAGAACTATTCTGAGATGACAAAGGATGAAATCATCCTGGCAACTCTTGACAAAAGGGCACAGAATATCATTATAAGTGTCATAGATGATGCCACCTTTCAGAATCTGGTGCACTGTAAAACCTCCAAGGAAATATGGGACACCCTTATTGTCTACATGGAGAGAACAGAAGAAGTTAGAGAAGACAAAAAATCCATGCTGAATCAGGAGTATGAGAGCTTTAGACAAGCCAAGAATGACAGTATAGCTGAATGCTACAAGAAATTCTTCAGGATTGTAAATGAGCTGATGACTTATGGAAGAGTCTTCAGCATTTATGAACTGAATGACAAGTTTCTGAGATCTCTGACAAAGGATTGGGACACCAAGATTTGTGCCATCAGAGAGGTGAAAAGGCTGGAAGATACACCTCCTCCCACACTATTTGGAAAGCTGCTTTCATATGAAATGCAGCTTACAGCTAGGAAGGAGGAAGAGAAGAGCAGCAGATCTGAATACAAGGAAAAGTCAGTTGCCTTCAAGGCTGAAGGCACAAGAAAGGGCAGGAGAAAATCTCCTTCTCCTCCCAGAAGGAGTGCTGAGGCAGAAGAAGGAATTCCTGACAATACCTCATTAGACAGCCACACCTCTGATGAGGATTTTGCAGCCTTCACAAGGCAGTTCCAAAGATTCATGAAGAAGAAGAAGTGGAGAACCAGACCTTCTACATCCTTTTCCAAGGATGAGTACGACAAGAAAAAGAAGACTCCCAAGGAGGACAAGTATGCTTATAAACCTAGTAAATAATTTAATTCTAAGATTGTGTACTATTATTGCAACAGGCAAGGACATGTAATAGAACACTGTCCAGACAAGAGGGCTGAATCAAAAGACAAGAAGAAACAATAAATGAAGGGAAAGAAGGAGAAATCTTTTGTTGCCCAGAAGCAGAAGAGCTGGACAGATTCATCATCATCTGAATCAGGAGAAGAAGAAGATGATGAGGCATATGTTGGACTATTCTCAACTGAAGAGGATTCTAAGGAGTTTGAATTCCTACAAATGCTGGACTCCATAAATGGAGTGGAAGAATATTACTGCAGAGGGCTGAGGACCCTATCAGAAAATGATCAATTCCAGGATCAGACTGGTCCTAGCAAGGTATGTAAATTTCCCTCAGCTTCTGACTATTTTACTGGATCAAAATCTGAAGCATCTGCATCAAGAGATATGGATGGTTTTGAGTCTGAAGGGGATGTACACCAACTCATTGATGAGTATGGTGGGTTGTTGCAAGCTCTAAAGAGAAGCAAGCTTCTTGTCAAGGAGCAGGCCAAGGAGATTGAATCTCTTAAGCAGGCAGCATCAGAATCAGCCAAGCTGATTGATTTGAAATTGAAAGAGGTTTCCAAATTGAAGAACATAACTATTATTCAGATGGGCACAATCACTTTCAAGGAAAATCATATCAAGAACCTGGAGGCAAGACTCCAGAAAGAAAGAGAGCTAGTGGCTAAATTCTGTAAGCTAAAATCTGTCTTGCCCTTAATAGACAATTTCATTCCTCAGAAAGGAAAGACTGGTCTAGGTTTTAAGGGAAGAACTAGGTCCACAAATTCTCATGAAAAAGGTAAGGACCCAGTTCAGCCACTAGCCTCTAAGCCCCCTATTTTTTTAGGAAGGAGATGCAACCTACTAACAGGCATGATCATGAAATTACTTATGGTCACTGTGAGTATGGAGATCACATTGGCAAGTGTGCAAATGCCAGTAGGCCACTCTATAGGCAAGCCCATCAGGTTCAAAAGGAATTCTTAGGGTTTGCTGCTCCAGCACCTACACTTAACAGGACTGCTGACAACAAGGTTATAAAGTCTATACCTAAGAGAAGGTACAATAGGTTTGAGTGTTGGTGTTGTGGCAAGGTAGGCCACTTTGCCATAGATTGTTGGTTTAACACAAGTGTTAGAACCAAGAGTAGTTTACCTATCAGAAAATCTGTAGGTAAACAGGTTATTTCCCAAACTAATAAGAACCTAGGACCCAATAATAATTTGGGTTCTAAGGATAAGTAATTCTATATTTGATGCAGGTGGATCCAAGTGACCATACCCCTTTATGGTACTTGGATAGTGGATGTTCCAGACACATGACTGGAATAAGAAGAATGTTGAGGGATTTTGTACCCATAGAGAATGGTCCCAAAGTCATCTTTGGTGGATCAGAAAAAGGAGTCATCAAAGGATTTGGTAACATTTCTAGTGACTCAATTACTATCACTAAAGTGGCTTATGGGAAGGGTCTGAAACATAACCTGATTAGCATAAGTCAGCTTAGTGATCTAGGTAATGACATTTCCTTTCACAAAGGGGAGTGCCAAATTAAGAGGTCAAGTGATCAAGAGATCATTTTGACTGGCACTAGGAAAGGAAATGTTTATTGTCTTAACCTAGATTGTGAGTTGAACAACTCACCTATTTGCCTAGTTGCAGATGAGAAAGCTTCATTATGTGTCAAATGGAACAAAAGTCTAGATCATCTGAACTATAAGTCTATAGGACTGTTGTTTAGCATGGGTCTGGTGAGGAATGGTCCTCAAGTCAAATGCATTAAAGAGGGAGGGTGTTCAGCTTGCCAAAAGGGTAAACAGACCAAGTCCTCTTTTCCTGCACTAGATACCAAAGATTCATTGAGATGTTTATATCTCTTACATATGGATTTGTTTGGTCCTATGCTAGTTCATAGTCTTGGTAGGAAAGTATATACACTAGTTATTGTGGATGACTATTCTAGATACACTTGGGTGTTCTTCTTGAGGCAGGAATCTGAAACCCGTAGTGTTTTCCAGACTTTTGTTAGACAAGTTCAAAATGAATTTAACAATTCAATGGTCAAAATCAGAAGTGACCATGGAACTGAATTTCAGTCTGAGTGTATGACAAAATTCTGTGAAGAACTTGGGATACATCAGGATTTCTCCTCACCTAGAACACCTCAACAAAATGGAATTGCTGAAAGAAAGAATAGAACTCTTATTGAGGCTAGTAGAACTCTACTCAGTGATACTACTCTCCCTGAATATTTCTAGGCTGAGGCAGTAAACACTGCTTGTCATGTTCTCAATAGAGCATCCATAAATAAGAAACTTAAGTTGACTCCCTATCAGATTTTGAAAGGCAGAAAACCAAACATTTCTTATTTTAAAATCTTTGGTAGCAAGTGTTATGTCCTAGTTAATGGTAAGCACTACCAAACAAAGTTTGCTGCCAAATCCCTAGAAGAGATATTTGTTGGGTATAGCAATAACAGTAAGGTATACAGGGTCTACAACTTGACTACTCAAGTTATAGAAGAGTAAGTCCATGGTATTTTTGATGAGTCTAGATTGATTAATAATGAATTATCTAGTTCTTCAGTTAGTCCTACAGGTCTAACAGACAGGCTGGACAAGTTGACCATCAATTATGAAGCTCCTGCTAGGATGAATGATGGAAAAGATGCATGCTGTCCAGGTGGAGGACAAGACTCTCTGGAAGATGAAGACAATGAGGAGCATCAGGTGGAAGAAAATGGAGAAGGCCATGAGGTAGACAGGTTTCCTCTAGCTAGAAGAAATCTAAAGGATCATCCAACTCATCAAATCATTGGTGATGCAAGTCAAGGTTTTCTAACAAGGAGAAAGAACATGAACACTTTTATGTTTAAGTTTCTTATCATAGATAGAACCCAGGAAGTTTGAAGAAGCCATGCTAGATACTAACTGGGTTGATGCTATGCAAGAAGAACTGAATCAATTTAGAAGATGCAAAGTCTGGAAACTGGTTCCTAAACCAAAGGATCACAACATCATAGGAACCAAGTGGATCTACAAAAATAAACTTGATGAAAATGGCATAATTATCAAGAACAAGGCAAGGCTGGTAGCAAAAGGATACAGGCAAGAGGAAGGGATTCACTTTGACCAAACCTTTGCCCCAGTAGCAAGGCTAGAGGCTATAAGGATGTTCTTGGCCTATGCTGCCTATCAAGGGTTCAAGGTATATCAAATGGATGTAAAGTCAGCATTTCTGAATGGTGACTTAAAAGAGGAGGTCTATGTTGAACTACCATCAGGTTTTGTAGATTCTCATTATCCTGATTATATATATAGATAGGCTTAGGAAAGCCCTATATGGTTTGAAACAAGCTTCTAGGGCTTGGTATGAAACCTTGTCTTCTTTTCTTATTGAAAATAAATTCTCTAAGGGAAAGATAGACAAAACTCTATTCTTTTGGGAATCTAAAGGCAAGATAATCCTAGTCCAGATATATGTTGATGACATTATCTTTGGATTTACTGAAAATAACCTTTGTAGAAAGTTTTCCAAACTTATGCAAGGGAAGTTTGAGATGAGCAGTATGGGTGAGCTGAAGTTCTTTTTGGGACTTCAAGAAAGACAGTCTGATGATGGATTGTCCATATCCCAGTCTAAGTTCACCAAAGAGTTGATTCAGAAATATGGTATGGACTCAGCCTCTACCATGAAAACTCTAATGGGAACAAGTATGCCTATAGGCAAAGATGAGACAGGAAAACCTATTGATGAGTCTTTGTATAGAGGGATAATTGGCTCCCTACTCTATTTGACTGCTAGTAGACCTGACATCATGTATGCTACATGTGTCTATTCTAGGTACCAAGCATGCCCAAAGGAATCTCATTATACTGCATTTAAGAGAATTTTTAGATATCTTAAGGGCACACCTAATCTAGGTCTTTTGTACCCTAAGAATAGAGATTTCACACTAACTGGTTTCTCAGATGCAGATTTTGCAGGATACAAAGAAGATAGGAAGAGTACTACAAGAACTTGTCAATTCCTAGGTGGAAGGCTGGTTTCATGATGCAGCAAGAAGCAGACCAGTGTAGCCATATCACACCTGAGTCTGAATATGTAGCTGCAGGCAGTTGTTGTGCACAATTATTGTGGATAAAGCACCAACTGGAAGATTATGATATCAAGGTAAGTAGAATTCCACTGTTTTGTGACTCCACAAGTGCTATTTCTATTGCTAAGAATCTTGTATCATACACTAGAACCAAGCATATAGAAATTAAGTTTCATTTCATAAGAGAACATGAGGAAAAAGAATATATTAATCTAGAATTTGTAAACACTAATAATCAAGTTGCTGATATTTTTACAAAACCTCTGGATGAAACTAAATTCAATTATTTTAAAATTGAATTATGTATGTTGAACTTAGAATAGGTCAGCTCAAGTATTCCTAAGTAGTATATGTCAGTAGAAAATTACTCTGAAAATTTGTCTAAGTACAATGTTTGTGTTGACACAAGCAGACTTTATGTCGACAAACTCAGTATGTTGTGTCGATAAAGAAAAGGGATGTGTCAATACAGAAACAGTATCTGTGTCGACAGGAGTATAGGTGTCGACACAACTCTGTCGAGACTTTAAGTTAGCTGATTTTTGTGTCGACACACAAAAATCAAAGTCGACACTCTGTATCGAGACTTAACCAGTCAATGTTGACACTGACATAAGTATGTCGACACATAGACGTGTCGACTAAACCAAAGTTTTGTCGAGACCTAGTATTATTACTAAGGAGCGTCTTTTGAACTCCCCTTTGAACCTAGACTATAAATTGGTGAAGCCAAAATCTTGTCGACTACGCTTTCAAATTTCTCGACTCTAGCCCTCGTGTCAACTTCGATATTCTCTTCTCTTCTCTCTCTCTCTCTCACTTCCATCAATGGCGCCCATCAAAGAAGACAAGGTGAACGAAGGCTATGAACTAGTTCGTAATGGATTCACGACAGCGTCTCAAGAAATTCAGGGTGTAATTACCCTAATTTCAAAAAATGGGCTGGAATTCTTGGTTTTAGAACCAACGAAGATTTGGAAGAAGGAGGTCATGGAATTTTATTCTTCTGCAACTGTAGACACAGACAAGAAGAAGATCAAAGCCACTGTACAGGATTACAGAGTAAAACTTACACTGAAGTCAATCAGGAAATCTCTTCAGCTTCCCTTGGTTAAGGATACTGATGAAATAACTCCATCCCTAACTAAAGAAGCGCTAAGTTGGTGCGGGTTGAGCCCTGATATCAAAGTTGGATCATCCATTACTCGGAAAGGGATGAATTCACAAGGAAAGTTTCTGTCATGGTAATTTTGTATAAAACTGGTGGACATGACAGAATTTTAGTCCACATGTTTAATCTAATGACAAGGGTCATATTCAAAGTGAACAGTGACTGGGAAGCAATAGTGTTTGACAAGATTCAAGAAGGAGTAAAGAAACCAAACCTGGGTAGGATCCTAAGACTATGTTTATCTTCATTAATACCAGATGTAATGAACCAACTCCAAGGATCCAAAATCAACCACATGAGGAGAATGGATGTGAGAATACTTTCTAGATGGGATAGGGTGTTGACAAAGGAAGTATCTACACCATAGAAGCAAATAAAGAAAAATAAAAAGCAGAAGAAAGTTGCTCAACAAGCAGAATCCTCCAGTGATTCTGAAGAGGAGGTAGTCTTTAGCTCAGATGAAGACCAGCAACAAAAGGAAGCCCAAGATCAAGTGGAGGGAAGTGAGCCCCTGGAACAGTATACAGTCTCAACTCCAGGAGAAGAAACCCCTAAACAAACTGAACTGCCTGCCCAAGGGGGAGGCATTGCTGAAGCTGCCCTAGAGAGTGAATTAGCTTGTGATATTGTTATGGACATAATATCAGAAATCAATAATGAAGCTCAAGACAATGTTGAGAAAGAAGCTCAAAATGAGCAAGTATCTCTTTTAAAAAGAGGGCCCTGGACAAAAATCTGGATGTCCAGGGAAAACCTTTTGCTGTTCAAACTAATCTTGTTCCTCCTATACAGGTACAGCAATAGTTCATTATTGAAGAGCTCTTTTCTGATTTACCTGATGCAAGAACTGAGGGGGAGCAATCCCAGATTGAAAAGGATTTGCCAAGGACTGAGGGGGAGGGTAGATGCTACATGTCCCATCTACTAAGAAAACTGTTGATATAGAAAGCTCCTCAAAACCCTCTGATGTTAAGGAAGCCTCTTTGGCTAAGAAGAGAAAAATTGTTTCCATTAAGAAAAGGAGCTCAGGCTACAAGAAAGCCTTGCAATCAGTCACTCAACAACCAGCCCCAAGCATGGATTTCAGTTCATTACTGGTCCAATTGTAAGTTAAGATGGATGATCAAAGGAAGTCTCTAGAAAAATATGTGGATGAATCAAATAAAGAACTGCAGTTTCAGCTGGCTCAGGACATTAAGTCAATCAGATTTGAGGTCAATCTGCACAAGAAAGAGATGACAGATTCTTTCCATAAGGGAGGCAATATTGTAGTGTATTTGGCTGAGCAACAAAAACTTATCAAGACTGAGATTGAGGACATTTTCACAAAGCAAGGGTATGTTTTGGAAAATCAATTCAGATCTAATGAAAACCTCAAAGACTCCCATGCAGAAATCATCCTGAAACTGGGAAGTATTTCAACAGATTTGAAAACTGAAATATCAAAGCAGATACAAGTAGATATAGCTGCTATTCAGACAGCTATTGAAGCCTCCCAAAAGATAATTTCTGATACCTTACTGAAGTTCAAAGACTATTACAAAGAAGGTACAGAATATCTGGCTGATCAGATAAGGTTTCAGAAGACTGGTCTAAGGTATCATATTACTAGAGAAGTCATAAAGGGGGAGAGATTGTTAGTCAAAGCTAACTTTAACCATGCTAAATGGATCTCTAATTCCATCAGAGCTGCACTTAGCTTTCCTCCTTTATGTGATGATGACAATGTTGCTGAATCTGGAATACAACTTGCTCATATTGAAGGAGATCAGCCTGAAGTTACACAAGTTATTTACCCTCCTACTGATTTTGACATGGTTCAACAAGAAGTGCAGACAATGTACAGTCCTTCACAGGAGGCATCAAAGGTGATCATTGAAAAAGTAGAAATGTCAGAGGCTACCAAGCAAGCTCAAAAGGAGGCACAATTGTCCAAGAAAAGGTTCAGGGAAAAGGCTGAATTGAAGCCAGATTTTGAGCAATGGAGCCCTACTTCAAGGAATATCATTTTGACTGCCTGGAAGGTTGTAAAGGATATGACCCATGACAGGGGTAAGTGGTATTCTGAGCAGGAATGGAACAAATATCAAGCTAAGCCATTCTTCAGCATAAAAGAAGTGCAAAAGCTGGGAAGTTAGGTTCTAATGCTCTGGAGCCTAGCAGGTACTTCCCCAAGCCCTTTCACTATTTTGAAAGCAAAGAATAAAGGCTGAAGAACAAAAGAAGAAGTATCTCAAAACCTGCTGTTGATACAGACCCTGCTGTGCAGGAAAAGATTTAATCAGGAAAAAGCATAGTGATTAAGGAGCCTAGCCAATCATAGGATAGATAGGCTTAAGTATAGAACAATGTAACTTTTTGTTTTTGTTCTAAGGAAAACATGTAAACTGGTGTATTTTCTGATTAAATAATAAAATCACCTTCTCTATTAATCTTAGTTGTTTACATTATTTTTATGTAATCCTGCACTGAAATGTATGTACATCTATTCTTATATGTTTTATTGTAAGTGATATATATCTTTGACTAAGGGTTATGACTTCTCCAAATAGGGGGAGATTGTTGGGTACACTAAAAAATGTGTACCAGATTTAGAGAAGCCTCATCTTACTCAATGATATACATTAATTTGTATTTGATGTATGTTTGAGTTTCATTGTGCAGGTATAAAGTTTGTAAAGAAATTTTTCTAAGTACAAGTGTCGACACCAGAAGTTGTGTCGACACCAGAAGCAAAGTTCTGTCGACACCTAGAAGTTGTGTCGACATTAGAAGCAAAGCTGTGTCAACACCCAGGCATTGTGTCGACACCTGAAGAAGAGGTTGTGTCGACACCCAGAATTGTGTCGACACCTAAAGAAGAGGTTGTGTTGACACCCAGAATTGTGTCGACACCTAAGTAAGGAATTGTGTCGACACCTATAGCAGAAGCTATGTCTACACCCAAGAGTTATATCGACACCATAAGAAAGGCTTGTGTCGACACTCAGGAATTGTGTCAAAACCTGAAGAAGGTTTGTGTCGACAGCTAGACACACACTACCATCTTACAATAACATCTATTCTGAGTTAGAAGGCTTGTGTCGACACACAGGACTTGTGTCGACACACACTCAATGACAGTTATACACAAACTCAATGCCACTTTTCTACAGCAGCTAAGTCAAGACCAGAAGTAGTTGTGTCGACACACAAGACTTGTGTCGACACACACACTCAACGACGGCTGGACATACACTCAATGCCATCTGTCTACAGCAGTTATGTCGAGAGCAAGAGCAGTTATGTCGACACACAGGACTTGTGTCGACACATACAAAGAGAAGAAGTGTCGAGTAGCTGAAGAATGACTATGTCAACACCTGGAGTATTATGTCGACATCACCAAGACTTGTGTCGACACTTAGTTTATTTGTGTCGACACATATGAAGCAGATTGTTGAGTGGTCGTGCTGAGTTGTTAAGTCTATAAGGAATCAACTTTCATGACTGGTGGGTCGACATCTGTCATTACCAACAGGTCTGACACCTTTGTCAGAACTATCAGAAGGTTGTTACAAACTGGATCAGCCGGTAACTAGGAGAAATCTCTATATAAAGGACTGATCTGTGACAACTTAAAGAAGAACAAACAGATACAGATAAAAAAAAGTGAATCATGCAAAGGAAGAATTTCACAACAAGTAAAGGGGTGACCCTTAAGAAGGCAGATTCTGGACAGTCTACAGAGAAGATTCAGGTCTTATTTTGAATTCAAGAAAGGAGCTGACAGGAGATCAACTTCTACATCAAGAAGAGTTCAACCTTATTTTGTTCCATCAAGAAGTTTTGAAACAGCTAAGTCAGGTTGGATCTGGAGATTCAGTTCATTCAAGAACTGAGCAAGAAGCACTCACCCATAGATTGATCTATCTGGTGTATGCTGTGATGTGTTTGTTGTGCTGTAATTGTATGTTCTGTGCTGTTATAAGAACCTGTTAAATTATCTAAAATTCTTAAAGATAATTAGAACCTATTCACCCCCCCCCTCTAGGTGTTTAGGCTCTTGAAATAAGTCTTTCAGCCGCGGCCGAGGGAGCGGCCGTCCGGGCCACCCCCTCCCTCGGCCGCCAGACCGGCCGAGGAAGCGGCCACCCGGGCCGCTCCCTTCTTCGGCCACCGGCCACGGCCAAGGGAGCGGCCACCCGGGCCGCTCCCTCCCTTGGCCACCGACCTCGGCCGAGGGAGCAGCCTCCCGGGCCGCCCCCTCCTCGGCCTCCGACGCATGGCTAAAAAAGGCGGCTACTCCGGACGCTCATCCCCATCCTTCGTCGGCGGTCCTCCACTTGCCGACAAACTCGGTGGCGAGTTCGCCGCCCGCCCGTGGAGTTCCGCCCTCATCATCCGATCGGTTGGGGATGTTCCGGGCCATCCAATTCGCATGTAACCACCAGCTAATCATCAGGTTAGTGGGGGGATTTAATTAATGATCTAATTAATGATTTAATTAATAATTTAATTAATAATTTAGGGGTGCAAACAACGGTATTAATACGCACCCCTAAACTATGGGAAAATATTAATATTGGGTGATTATGGTCTGCGGATAGCCACATAACCACCGTAACCACCCTTTGGAGCGTATAAAAGGAGCTTCAGGCCTTCTTATTTCTTTCCTTTTTCCTCCGAGTCTTCTTCTTCCTAAGGTCAAATCTCTATCGAATTCCCCCTACGAGCAGCCCCGAGCCATACACAAGGCACACCCGAGCCACGAAGGAGACAAGTAAAAGCCGTCTGATGAAGCCCAATCTATCAAGTTCCAAGTGGCCACCGCAATTACAAGTTCTGGCGCTCTGCTCCTACGTTCAGTATCAGCAAGGCGCTAAGTGAATCCCATCAGCGCAAAACATAATTTGTAACAGCTCTTTACACGACGGTCTGATGTCCTTTGTGTGGCAAGTGTTCTATCACCCCAAAATTATAATGAGAGGTGGCATGTCCCCCTCGGTTTCACAAACAAGATGTAACAGCTAGGAAATAGTAGACTTTGACCGGCACAGATCTGATCACGTGGTTTTTTACCCAGTTGAGGGGGTTTTCTATATTAAAATTATGAGTGTACAATCGACCAACTTTATTGAATGTGTGCGGGCTCGACCATTCCGGGAGCTAAGATGGTCCAGGATTTTCGGTCTGACGGGGACATCGAGTTAGACAGCAACAGTTTAGCACCGTCTGTGGGAAACGTATTTCCCATCATCCTCTAGAAGGTAGAACTTTCAACCCAACAGTTTCCATGGATGAAAGATAAATCTATGGGTAGTTAATCACCTAGAGGGGGTGAATATGTGTCTTTTAAATTTCTTAGTCACTTAGATTAAATGTTAAGCAGATACTTGACAAAAAAAATTCACAAGAACACAACACTAGCAATCCACAGAACACAGCACGAGCAATCCACAATACATAAAAATTTTATAGTGGTTCCCCTATCTAAGGTACATCCACCTTCCCTCTTCTTCCTCACTAGCAATGTGCTAGATAAGGTTATATCTGCTCCTCTTCAACTCAGATCAAAAGATCGTACAGGCTCAGTTTCTGTTAAGAAACCTACACTTAGACCAACAGGTCCTACCTCAGAGATCCACCCAATCTCCTACCTCAGGTCCCTCAAGAACCCTACCTTAGCCTTTATAACACAGGCTTACACCTCAGTGATCCCACACAAATCACCTACCTCAGATCCCTCAAGAACCCTACCTCAGCCTTTGTAAATCAGGCTTACAACTCAGATAATTTATGTCCTACCCACTCAGATCTCAAAGAGATCTAACAAAATAAAGAGGTAAATGAGAATGAAAGTAATCTCAGAAAAAATCAATCCTGTAATCTGACTTATTTGAGAATTCAGAATCTTCAATTCAGCAACAAAGAATTATTTCTTGATGAACAAACTGGCTGAAAAGATACTTCTCTGGATCTGCAATCTTCTTGATGATGATCGGCTTGATTTCCTTGAAGAACTTGTACAACAGATCCACCTTAATCCTCTGATCAACTTGTTGAAAGGATCAAAAGATTTTCTTGAATACCTTCGTCTTCCTTCTTCTTGGGGTTGTCGCCCTCCTCTGACTTAGGAGAAATCAGATTGAGAGAAATTGACTGTGTGATTCTTCTGATTGTTATTTTGTGTGTAGAAGAACCCTCTATTTATAGCCTTCACGGGTTGTTGGCTTCTGATTGATAACATCATCATTACTCCATCATACTCTAAGTCTTCCTTCAAACTGTTTCTGATGAGATATCACGATATTGTAGTTGATGTGACATTTCTGACTTGACTTGACACTTCCGTGTTGACTCTGTTCAACTTCAAGATCAAAAGTGTCGAGAAGTCCAAAGTGTCTTGACACAATATTACTTAGTGTTCTTAGAAGGTGTCAAGACATCTTAGCTGTCTTGACACAATATTACTTAGTAGAATTTTCAGTCTGAACTTGAAGTTGTTGAGTCAGTTGACTTATCTCGACACAATTGTCGACTGTGTCGACATCATTAAATCTGCACTGTGTCAAGACAGTTGAATTATATCAACACTACTGTCTACAAGGTGTCGACACTTGTTTTAATTCTTCAGTATGTCGAGACAGTTGAATTATCTCGACACAACTGTCTGCTGGGTGTTGACACTTTAAGTCTACACTTCAGTCTTCATTATGTCGACACAGTTGTATTGTCTTGACACTACTGTCTTAAGGTGTCGAGATATCTGACTTGTCTCAACACATCTATCTTGATCTTCAAAGTGTCTATTGGAACACCCTATTACTAATTTGGGCAAGGATCACTATATTCTTAGGAAATTGTATTGACCTTATTGTATAGTCTTAAAGGTCAATTAGAATAAGTCTAAGGGTTAGAACTTAGGTTTGGAGGCTGCCCCCAAGACCCTCTAAAATCAAAATTCAAGTGCAGAAGACTAAGACAATCTTTCGTCGAGCTCTGGTCGACGAAACATCGAACTCAGTTCGATTATCTCTAAGCTCAGTTCAACGAGTCGTCGAACTCGGTTCGATGATCTTCGAGCTCAGATCGACGTTCTGTCTATAGCTATAATTCAGTCTCTGAGCTCAGTTCGACGATAGTTGAGCTCAGATCGATGATTTCTGTTTCTAGTCTAGATCCAGTCTTTGAGCTCAGGTCGACGATAGTTGAGCTCAGATCGACGCTTTTCTTAAGAGATCGACAATTTCAGGAATTCAAATTCAGACAGTTATGGAATTAAATCTAAGTTATTATCAACATTTATTTCAAAGGATTTTGTAGCCGTTTCAACTAATCTGGAGCAAGTTTCAAGGAAGACAAAATGGAATGTCTCTTAGGACTTTCCTCAAGAGACAAATTTCATTTAAGGCAGTCATTTATGACTGGTTAACGGCTATCAAAAAGACAGATTTTCAGTATATTTCTAGAGAATTATTGAAAAAGAGAACAAGATATTTCAATCAAGATTTCTGGGAATAGACTCAGGAGACACAAGTTTACAGGATTACTGAGTTAAAATTCAAACAAAACACAAGGAATCATACTGTGAAGGAGATCATCAACAGAAAAGAATTCTTCTATTCTACTCCTTCAAGATCTTCTTGATTCAAGTGTTCAAAGGATTCTTCATCAAAGACTCCAGACACATCACATTTCAGCAACTGCTGAAATCATCCTTTGCTGGAGATCTAAAGTGACTGAAGACCTATCACCCTATGCAAAGCTCTTCTTCCTGAACAACTGCTGATCTCAGGGGGAGCTTTGACAACATCATCCACTAGTCTTCTCTTAGACTGTTGACAGAGAAGAACAACAACTCTTTTTCTTTTCCTTTTCTCTCATGTAAAAGGGTTTATCAAAACTCCCTTCAAAAGTTTTGAGGCTGGTTTCTGAGACCTTGTCAAAACTCAGTGGTGGCAAGACACCTGATCAAAAAATCTAGTTTGGTTTTTGAGCACCTTATCAAAAGCTCATTGGTGCCCAGGACACCTGATCAACTATTCCTGCAATGGATTCCTACCTAGGGTGGTAGAAGAGTGGATGTACCCAGTTTGATTGGGGAACCACTATAGATCCTTGTGTCTTCTGGTTTGCTGTGTTTTTACATTGCTGTGTGCTGTGATTTTGCTTTCTTGCTAACCTAATTTTATATACTACTAACACAATTACACCTATACTTAAATCAAGTCTTCCACTACAAATAATTTTTTATCTGGAAAATTATTTTAATATACTCTATTCACCCCCCCCCCCCTCTAGAGTAAAAGTAGATCTTATCCTCACTTTCAATTGATATCAGAGGGAGGTTGGTTACTTAACAACTGAATCTTCATTAGATTCGTTGTTCCTACAGGCTAACACCTGAACCAAAAGATCTCTGATAAGATAAATCTTCTATAGAGGGTTATTATTTGTATTATATTTATATTCATACAAAACCATGGCACAAAACAAAGATTATGCTAGCACCAGACCTCCAGTGTGCAATCTTTCTAAGTTTGCACTTTGGAAGGCAAGGATAAAATTATATATGAATTCTATTGGTGAGGACATCTACAATTCTGTTTTGACAGTGTGTCCAAGACCCCCAGTAAATACTAGTACAAGTGCTATTCCACCTCCTTCAAGAACAGATGCAGAAATCAAGAAATGGAAAGTTGCAAATGCCAAAGCATGAATATTCTGGCTCAGACTATGTCTGATGAAATATTTCAGAAAGTGGCTGAATGTAACTCAGCAAAAGAAATATGGGATAAGTTATCTGAAATTGTCTCAGGATCTGCTGATGAAAGGAAAGACAGAAGATCTAATCTCATTAGTCAGTATGAGAATTTCAAAAAGGGAGAAACTGAGTCAGTTGCTGACATGTACAACTGGCTCAGCCTAATAGTTAGTGAATTAAAAACACTGGACAAGGAGATCTCTCTAACTAAACTAAATGTCAACATCCTAATGTGCTTCCCTAGCACTTGGGACTCAAGGATCTGGCCAATCAAGGATGCCAGAAGCCTAACTGAGATTACTACTGAAGCTTTGTTGGTGTAACGCCCCGAAACTTAATAGGGTGATGGGTGACGTTTTGAGCCAAATATGTGTTTTGGCAGGGGTGACATGGCCTGGGACACGGGCGTGTCCCAGGGCGTGTCGTGCTCGGGTTCAATGTTGGGCGCGCGGTCAACGATTTTGGAGTCGACGATCGTCGAGAGGCTGAACACGGCCTGGGACACAGGCGTGTCCCAGGGCATGTCAGTCACTCAAACCCTCACACTCAACGATCATTGAGTGAGGTGCACATGGGGCGTGACACGGGGTCAGACACGGGCATGTCACTTATGATACGGGCGTGTCGGGTGCCGTGTCGCAGGCCGTGTCTTCCTCGGGGATCAAGTGTTGGTAGTTACACACGGGGCATGACACGGGGCATGACACGGGCCTTGACACAGCCGTGTCACATGTGACACAGGCGTGTCGGAGGCCGTGTCGAATGCCCTATGCTGGTTGGAACGTCGGGTGAGACGGCAAATGGGAGACACGTCCATGCACATGGCCGTGTTGCAACCCATGTTCAGCCCAGATTTTGTATTTTTGGCCCCAATCATGGCCGTTCATTTTCTTATGTTAGGATCCGATGGCTGGGGGTTGGTGCTGGCGGTTTAAACCCAGAAATAGGGTTTAGAAGCCCTCATTTCACTTGAGTTCATCTCTCTCTAAGTTTTAGAGAGAAGTGAGAGAAAGGAGGAGGAAGAAGACCAAAGATCCGGTCACCGGCGGAGCTTCGGTGCTCCAAATCGCGAGCCGTCTTCGGATCCGCGGAGGCAAGGAGATTGCGGTGCTTTTCATCCGGGTGGATTTCCATGGCACCGAGGAAAAATGCAAGGGTAACAATTCTCCTCCTAGGGCATGTGAAGCCCTCTTTTCCTTTGCATAGGAAGCCCTCTCTCGCGAGTGAGCGAAGAGTTGAGGCGTTCCATGGGGTAGATATGTAAAGTCCCCCTTGTGTAGAGTCTGTATGCATAAACGGGCATAGACATTGTGTGTGAAGCCTATCCGGACAAGTTGGTCTGGATCGGTGATGTTGCATTGCATTTTAACCAGGGAAGACTCCGGGTGTTTGGGCGTTTTCGGGTTTTCTACGTGGTAGATTGCAACAGGGAGCCTTAGAGATTAACTCAAAGGTGCACCCAGAAAACTGGGCAAAAGCGTGCTTTGCCAACATGGTGGCCGGGGAGCCAATGTGAACATAACTGGGTTATGTGATTATTGTGGTGGAAATGGGACTCGGTGAGTCTTGACCTGTGCATATGGCTTAAATTACCGTTGCGGTGTGAGCACGGGTCAGGAGGAACCATACCCGATCTATGTCGTTCGGTGGAACCGTTGGCATGGATGAGGGTCTTTGGCGGTCTATGGCTTAAATTGTCGTGACCAAGGCCAGGAAGGCAAAATGCTCATATGGTTGGCCGTCCAAGGAACGGTGGTGGAACGTGTTGGTACCCTAGTTTGTTTTGAGTTTAGTCCTCTCCTTTGTGCCCCTTGACCCAAGAAATACTTATGGTCAATGTTTAGAAGTCTAGCTGTAGAGTCCTCGCTTTTCCAAATTGAGAATTTGGTTAAGTAGGTTTTTCGTTCGACGATAGTCGAACGCCGCTCGACTATCGTCTATCGGCTGATCGACGATCGTCTATCAGTTGGTCGACGCTTTGTCTGCGTTGATAGTTCGACTATCTGTCCTGATAGATCGACTATCTGATAGTTCGACTATCTGTTGATAGGTCGACTATCTGTTCCGCCTTGATAGTTCGACTATCTGTTGATAGATCGACTATCTGTTTCGTCTTGATAGTTCGACTATCTTTTGATAGTTCGACTATCTGTTGCCTTTGATAGTTCGACTATCTGTCCTGATAGGTCGACTATCTGATAGTTCGACTATCTGCTGATAGATCGACTATCTGGTTTGGTTTGATAGTTCGACTATCTGTTGATAGATCGACTATCTGTTTTCTGAGGTAGGTCGACTTTCTGCTTGATAGTTTGACTATCTCTGTGTGCTTGATAGTTCGACTATCTGTTCTTGATAGATCGACTATCTGATAGTTCGACTATCTGTCCTGATAGTTTGATTATCTGCTGCGGTAGCTCGACTATCTGTTTGATAGCTCGACTATCTGGATCGTTCGACTATCTGCCCGATAGTTCGACGATCTCCTGGCGTCGTTCGACGATCTTCGAAGGTCGTTCGATGTTTTCTGTCTGCCTTTGTATTTTGTATTTATTTATTATATTTAATTAATTAATACATTTTCTGGCACAATATTCTAAGCTGTATGATAAAATTAACCAAGCATTATTTGCTCTATTCTTTTTGCCTGAGTCAAATCTTTTAAGATAAAGTTGTTTGTCTTATTAGCTGTCTTTTTAATTTACTTTATCTATTGTCAGCCCTTTATAGCCGTTAGATTGAAAAGTCTTCTTTTGCTATAAAGAGATTATTTCTGATGTGACTTTATTTAGTCCTTCTGTTATCTGATTTAAGCCTACAGCTTCTTAGAAAGTGATTTATTCCCTTTATAGAATGTTTTGCTGCAGAGATATTTCTGTCTTCTTGATATTTTCAGCCCAGGTCTCAAGGCTTAGAAGAAGACAAATAATTCAAATGGAAGAGAGCCGTTGCTTGCTGATGATTATATAAAGAACCCTTTGAAGAAGGATTCAAGCTAGTTAATAGAAGCTAATAGCCAACCAGTGTTCATTCAAGCTCTCAAGCCTTCATCAAGCTCAAGCTTCCTGCTCTCAGCAATCTCCATCTAACTGAGAAGTGTTAAGATCTTCATCTCTTCTTCACCTGAGTTCTCCTGCTTTCAGGAAGTTCAACTCAGAGTTCCTTTGAAGAAGAAGAAGAAGATAGCTGCTTGAAGAACTTTGATTTTATTATTTACTTTCTTCCTGTAGCTCTTTCCTTCAGAACTTTCTGAAGAGTTTCTCTGCACTGAAGCAAGACTTCACCTGGACATTCTTGAGCCAGGGGGAGCCTTGATTCTTTAGAGCATTCCAGCTCAGTGCAAGCTTTTGAGCTTCTCTAATCTATTGTAAAATAGAGAAGACATCTTAACCTTCTTCCCCCTCCTGTACAGGGTTATTACTCCCTTCAAAAGTATCCCTTGGTGGCAGGGCACCTGATCAAAAACCTGTGCTTGGTTTTTAGACACCTGATCAAAAGTCTAAAGGGTTTCTGGATCTACCTGAAAACAGATCCTGTTGGTGGCAGGGCACCTGATCAAAAACCTGAGTGGATTCCTACCGTGTGGGTAGAAGAGTGGACGTACCCAAGTTGCTTGGGGAACCACTATAAATTTCCTTGTGTCGTCTGGATTCCACTGTTTAATTCCTGCATTGTGGCTGTGATTAGATATAACTAGGTTGCTAGTTGCTGATTAGGTTTTTCCAAGCTTAACTGTAATTACAGTTAGCTTGTGTTTGTACACATCACTTGTGTTAGGCTGTAAGGTTAAATCAATATCTATAATCTTTTCATTCCGCACTTCACTCCAAGGGAGTTGGGTAGAATATTAAGTTTTGTCTGTGCAAAATTTGATAACTCTATTCACCCCCCCTCTAGAGTAGTATCTATCCCTTCACTTTCAATTGGTATCAGAGGGAGGTTGACTGACTGTATAGGCTAACACCTAAGTCACAAGATCCTGATAGATACCAAGAGCTTATAGATATTCACTATCATGGCCCAGTCTAAGGATTATTCTAGCACCAGACCTCCAGCATGCAACTTAGCAAAGTTTGGCATCTGGAAGGCAAGGATTAAATTATATATGAACTCTATTGATGAAAGCATCTTTGCTTCTATTTTGTCAGGTCCCCCAAGAGCACCTGCTGCTGCCACTGCCTCATCATCTGATATGAGTGCAGTGCCTCCTCCAGACTACAATGATGAATACAAGAAGGCCAAAATTGCAGATGCCAAGGCAATGAACATACTGGCTCAGACAATGTCTGATGAGGTGTTCCAGAAGGTGGCTGACTGCTCCTCAGCAAAGGCCATGTGGGATACACTGAACCAGATTGTAGCTGGTTCAGCTGATGAAAGGAAGGACAGAAGGTCCAACCTTATCTCACAGTATGAGAACTTCAAGAAAACTGATGCTGAATCAGTTGAAGCTATGTACACCAGGCTCAGCTCAATCATCAATGAGCTGAGGACCCTAGACAAGGACATATCATTGACAGAGGTCAATGATAAGATTCTTATGTGCTTCCCTAGCACATGGGATCTAAGGATCTGGCCCATCAAAGAAGCAAGAAGTACCAATGAGATCTCAACTGAAGCTCTCCTCGGCAAGCTCAAGTCTTTTGAGCAAGTGCTGAAGACCAGAGAAGCAGAAGCTGGAGCCAAGACCCCCACTCCAACAAGAAAAGAGCAATCCTTAGCTCTTAAGGCTGCAGATGTGTCTGAAAGCAGCCAATCTAATGAGGAACTTATGGCATTGTTTGCCAAAAGATTTCTCAAGATGGGAAGAAAGGAGTTCAGAAAGAAGTCTTCACGATATGAAGACAAACCAAGGTATGATCGATCTCCTGCTAAAGAAATCATCTGTTATGGTTGCAGGAAGCCTGGACACATTTTGCCAGAGTGTCCAGAGGAGAAGAACAAGGAAAAGAGAAAAGACAAAGAACAACACAGGAAGCACTCCAAGCCATCCTCCCACAAAAACAAGAAGAAGGAGAGAGGTTTCATTGCTGAAACCTGGAGTGATTCTGATGAAGAATCCTCCTCATCAAGCTCCAGTGAAGATGAGGAAGAGAAGAAGGCAAAAGAAGTTTGCCTAATGGCAATAGATGCCTGCAGCAACCACTCTGCTGCAGAGAGTTCTGATTCTGATGAAGAGATGCCTACTGAAGATGAGGTACTTTCATCTTATGATTTTACTTCAGAAGAGTTTAAGTTAGAATTTAAATCTTTGTGTTTAGATTTAATTAGTTCAGAAAAAGAAATAAAAGAACTTAGAAATAGGTTAGCTGACTCAGAATCAATAGCCTCTGAAAACATTAGGTTAAAGGAAGATCTCACTACTTGTAGTGAAGAAATTAAATTTCTTAAAATAGAATTAGCTAAGTCTAAGAGATTAGAAGAATCCCTTAATGGTAGAAGTCTTAAGCTGTTAGAAATTACCAGCATGACTAACACTAGGTCAGGTAATGATAAACTAGGCTTAGGAGCTTCTCCCAGTGAACCCCCAGTCCTGCTTAAAAATAATCTTTCAACTCCAGTGAACTTCATTTCAGCTAGTGGAAAGAAGAACACTGAGCAAGTAAACCTTGTAAATAAAACCCTAAATAAAGCTAAGAGAGAAAAGAGAAAGAAGTTTTTCAAAGAAATGCAAAGAGCGTCGAACGCCGCTCGACGATCGGATGCTCCATGGTCGAACGAAGCTCGACGATCTGAGCGCCCATCGTCGAACGTCGATCGACGATTTCAATATGATTTTCAAAATCATAATCAATCCCATAGAAACCTAAATGAGAATAGAAACCCTAGGTTTGTTGACCCATCATCAGCATGGAGAATCCCACCTAGGAGATCTCACCCACTAGGTTATCACCCTCAGCCTGCATTCTCTTATATTTCCAGTTTTTCTTTTGTGAAAAACAAGGGACCCAAGGTTACCTGGGTCCACTCTGTCTAAATAATTGTCTTGCAGGTGAAGGCCTATCCAATTACTCAAAATAAGTGGTATTTGGATAGTGGATGCTCTAAGCATATGACAGGAAATAAAGATCTACTGTCAAAATTCAAAGCTAAGCTCGGCCCAAAGGTTATCTTTGGAGACTCCAGCTGTGGTCAGACAGAAGGCTATGGCAAGATCACAATTGGAGCAGTTATATTCAAGAGAGTTGCTTATGTCAATGGACTGAAGCATAACCTGATTTCAATCAGCCAGCTATGTGATGCTGGCTACCAGGTTTCATTTTCCAACTCATCTTGCAATATTACTTTGAATAATAATGTTGTTTTAATAGGTATTAGAATAGGCAATATATATTTAGTAGATTTTAATTCATCTCACTCTGAAATCTGCCTGTTTAATGAAGTAACCCTTAATAATAATTCTTTATGGCATAAAAGGCTTAGTCATGTAAACCTCAAGAATATATCTAGGTTATCTAAGCACAACCTTGTTAGAGGTTTACCTTCTTGCCCCTACAAGAAGGAGAGCCTATGCAAGGCTTGTCAGCTAGGCAAGCAAACCAAGAATTCATTTAAATCTGTAAATAAAAGTGACTCTCCTAGAATCCTGTATTTATTACATTTGGACCTTTTTGGCCAATAAATGTACAGAGTTTAGGAGGGAAGTATTACACATTAGTAATTGTAGATGACTTCTCTAGGTTCAGTTGGGTTTTCTTTTTGAGAACTAAGTCTGATAACTTCAAAGCCCTTACAGACTTTCTACTTTGTGTGCAGACTGAGTACTCTACTCATGTGGCCTTGATCAGAAGTGATCATGGTACTGAGTTTGACTCTCTTCTCATGCAAGAATTCTGTGAGAGAGAAGGAATCAAACATAGCTTCTCAGCTCCTAGAACTCCCCAACAAAATGGGGTAGTTGAAAGGAAGAATAGAACACTAATTGAAGCTGCTAGTACATTGTTGGCAGATGCTAACATGCCTCTATCCTATTGGGCAGAAGCTGTTAGTACAGCCAACTATGTCTTGAATAGAAGTTTGATACACAAACTTAAGTGTAAAACTCCTTATGAGTTGCTTAAAGGAAAGAAACCAAAAATTAATTACTTTAGAGTTTTTGGCTGTACTGTTTATATTCATAATAATAATAAAGAATATATTAGAAAATTTGAAGCAAAAGCTTCAATGGGAATTATGCTTGGATATTCCCAAGTAAGCAAAGCTTATAGGGTTTATAACAAATCTACCTGTAAGATAGAAGAATCTGTGCATGTGACTTTTGATGAGTCTCATATGTTTTACAAGGAGAAAGAAAATTCTCCTTCCTCCAGTTCTTTGCAGGTACCTGATGCCCCTCAAGAAATTCTCCAACTATCAACTCTTCAGATCACTGAATCAGACAGTGATGAAGACATTGCTGAAGCTGTTGAAGCTGTTGTTGTACCACCAACAGTAGATCAAATTCCTCCTGAGGAATTAATCCCAACTGTTGCTGAAGATCACATCCCACCTGCTGATATTGTCACACTTAGAGATCACCCCACATCTCAAGTGATTGGAGACATATCAGCGGGTGTACAAATAAGACACCAATTAAGACAGGATGTGATGCATGCTTGTTTCCTCTCACAGGTTGAGCCCCTCACCTTTAAAGATGCAGAGCTAGATCCCCACTGGATCATTGCAATGCAAGAGGAGCTCAATCAATTTGAGAGATGTAAAGTTTGGACTTTGGTTCCAAGACCTAAAGGCCAACTGATCATAGGCACCAAGTGGGTGTATAGAAACAAGTTAGATGCAAATGGAATAATAGTAAGGAATAAAGCTAGGCTTGTAGCTCAGGGCTACAGACAGGAGGAAGGTATAGACTATGACCAAACCTTTGCTCCTGTTGCAAGGCTAGAAGCAATAAGGATCTTCTTGGCCTATGCAGCCTTCATGAAGTTTAAGGTGTTCCAAATGGATGTCAAAAGTGCATTCCTAAATGGTGAGCTTAAGGAAGAGGTGTTTGTTGAACAACCACCAGGGTTTGTTTCTTCAACTCAGCCTTCTCATGTTTTTAAGTTGCAGAAAGCTCTTTATGGACTAAAGCAAGCTCCTAGGGCCTGGTATGAGACCTTAGCTAGTTTCCTGTTAGAGCACAACTTTACTAGGGGAGTAGTTGATAGAACCCTTTTCGTCAAGCATCACAAGGACACAATCCTGTTAGTTCAGGTGTATGTAGATGATATTATTTTTGGCTCCACTGATCCCAAACTGTGCAAAAAGTTTTCCAACTTGATGCATTCTAAGTTTGAGATGAGTAGTATGGGTGTGCTGTCTTACTTTCTTGGTCTCCAAGTTAAGCAAGATGCTGATGGTATCTTCATCTCCCAATCCAAATATGCCAAGGAATTGGTAAAGAAATTTGGGATGGCTGATGCTTCAGCAATGCCTACACCCATGGCTACTAATGTAGTTATTGATTCTGATGATCACGGCAAGCCAGTTGATCAAAAGAATTATAGGGCCATTGTTGGTTCCCTATTATATCTAACTGCAAGTAGGCCAGATATAATGTTTGCTACATGCCTTTGTGCTAGATTCCAGGTCAACCCCAAGGAATCTCATCTGATTCTTCTAAAGAGAATCCTGAGATACCTGAAAGGATGTCCAGATCTAGGACTTTGGTACCCAGCTGAGTCAGAATTTGAATTAATTGGATATTCTGATTCTGATTATGTTGGCTGCAGAGTTGACAGGAAGAGCACCTCAGGAACTTGCCAGTTCCTGGGAGAGAGATTGGTCTCTTGGTTTTGTAAGAAGCAGGCTTCTGTCTCAACTTCAACTGCAGAGGCTGAATATATAGCAGCTGCCAGTTGTTGTTCACAGATCCTGTGGATTCAAAACCAGCTTGTGGATTATGGTTACTCACACAAGAACACCAAGATCATGTGTGATAGTACCAGTGCCATTTCTATTGCACAAAATCCAGTGCACCACTCTAGAACCAAGCACATTGAGATTAGGCACCATTTCCTGAGAGATTGTGTGGAAAAGAACAAGATCTGTCTTAAGTTCATATCCACTGAGTTTCAGAGAGGTGATATATTCACCAAGCCTTTAGATGAACAGAAGCATCTGTTCTTCTTAGTTCAACTAGGCATGATTAATGGACGAGACTAAGTGTGACTATATCTGCCTTTGTTGAAATCTGCTTGAAGATCGTCGAACGATGATCGAAGATCGTCGAACGGATTGAGCCTATCGTCGACCTCTGGTTAATGATAGCTTATCTGTTTGAAGACCGTCGATCGACGTTCGACCATCGTCGAACAGGTTGAGCTCATCGTCGATCTCTGAACGACGACAGCTTGTTGCGTGTGAAGCCAGAAATAGCCGAACGATGGTTCGACTACTCTGCTTCTGAGCCGATCGTCGAACGGCCGTTCGACTATCGGGTCAAGTATCTTTTTAATAGATCGACTATTTCCGGTCCAATATAAAACCGATAGTCGACCTAGGTTAAAAGATCTTTTGTTTTATCATCGACGGAGCGTGCCCTTTCGCATTCTGATTTCCCGCTTGCGATTTCCGGGCGATTCGTCTTCTTCGTTCTCTGCAGCTTTCTCGAGCTCTCTCCGGCGAATCCATGGCGGTCTCTCCAGCAGTTTTAGCCGTCGTGAAGTTTGATGCAGGATTCAGTGTGGATTTCGAAGCATTCAGTAGCTGCGATGCCGGAATCGTGGAAGTTCTCCAGCTTTGCAGGGATCAGGGTTTAGAGAAGCTGATGTCTGAAAGGATTAAGATCAACATTCCAGAAATCAAAGAATGGGCTTTCACGTCGTCTTCCACAAACGAATCGATGACTGGTACCATAGGCGGAGAAGAAGTTATCCTGACTCCGGCCGTCTTATCTGATGTTTTTGAATTAGTTATTGGTGATGAGGAGTATGAGCAAGACGCTCAGGAATTTGGACGAATGCTGGTTGAGCTGGGACATGCTGAGGGCATTCCCACCAAGCTGCTCAAAGTAAACTTCCCCTTCAAGATCAAGTTCCTCGCTGAGGTAGTAGGAAAAGTGCTCCTGGGTAAGCACTCTGCCCACGACAATATAACAAGGCAGCAATTCGCACTCATGTGTGCAATTGTTAATCGAAAAAGGATAGATTGGGCAGCTGTTTTGTTTGATTTAATCAGGAAGAAGACTGGTAAGAAGGAAGTCACCCTAGGAAGGGTCATTGGAATCTTCCTTAAAGAGAAATACCCCCAGCTGCTAAGTTCAACTGCAACAACAATCAACGCCAGCAAGAAGATGGATCCCCACTTGTTCTCTAAGTGGAAGAGGACGTTTGTGAAATCTGCTCCAGCAACATCTGAGGACACAAGGACTGTATCAGTCGCTCCTCAACCTGTTGAAGCTGGCTCAGCTCTTCCTTCCTCCTCCTCTGCATTGCCGTCTGCCTCAGTTGAAGTACCATCAACTTCTGCTGAGGTACGACCTTCTTCCTCTACTGCTCCTGAAACAACTATGGTTGTTCCTCTGTCTCCTCCAGCCTCTCCTCTACCTGCTCATCTGGCTAGGATATCTGCTCCTAGCTTTGATTTGTTAGGATCAGAGAGAATTCTTACTCCTCCTGTATCTCCAATTCATTCCCCAATAAACTCTCCTGCTCCATCACCTGCTCCATCTCCTGCTCGATCCCCTGTCCATCATCCCAGCACCACTACCATATCTGCTGCAGCTCCATCCACCTCACATCCTTCTTCCATTGAGATCTCTCCAGAGCTTATCTCCCGCATTGTGGAGCTGATTACCCCGTCAATCAAAACCATGATTGACGAGGCAATCGCTCCCCTTGCAGCCTCCATTGATCTTTTGTCTGCCTCCATCAAATCCTTTTCAAAATCAGCTGAGCCATATTCCTCTAGGGGCCTGGTTTCAGTATCCACTGAAATCAGGCAGGGTGAGATGTTCAATGAAGATGCCTCAGATCATCCTGCCTCTCCTCCAGCTTTAAAAGATTCAATCATGTCTGCTCAGGAAGAAATAGTTCCAGATGTTGTCATGTCTGCCCAGGAGGAATCTGCTCCTGCTGAGAAAGAGATAGATCCAGCTGAAGAAGAGATAGCTCCTGCTGAGAAAGTTTTAGCTCCAGTTTTGTCTGAGAAGGAAATAGCAGATGGAATCCTGCTATCTGAGATTGCAGTTAAAGTCTGCTTAGAAGATCTTACCACTCCTATGATTGCTAGATTCCTGGAAGGAATCATAACTTCTTATCTGAATGAATCATGGGAGATGGTTAAATATGAAGGTAACTCTTTCATTCATTTTGTTGATGAGTCGATTAATTTGATAGTTTGTGAATACCTTGAAGGAATGATTCAAGCTTATTTAGCAGATATGTATTCATAATTTTACAGATATTATTAAAGAAGATTTAACTGCTCAGATCATAGCAGTTGTTTCTGAGGCTGACCCAAGTATTTCTGATACTCAAGTAGACCTTGAATTGGAATCCTTCTTAGATAATAAAGAAGATGAGTCTGAGAAAGAGGAAGTCAAAGTTGACTCTCCCGTTCTGAGTTTGGAAGAAGCTCAAGCAAGAGCAGCATGGAATTTAAGAGTTCAATCTTTAAAAGAGAAAGAGAAAGATTTGCAAATTGAAAAGTCATCCATCTGGGATGACTCTCCAGGTTTAGATTTAGACTCCCTTCTGGCTCTGGATGCCATGGAAGAAGAAAAAGAGAAATCTGCTTCAAAGCTTAAAGAAAAGGCTGTCTCAGAAGCCTATGATCCGTATGAGAACCCTCCATCATCCCATTCTGATGATGATGATGATTCTGATATTTCTGAGAAGTTAAAGAAAAAGAAATCTGCTGCAAAGAAAAGAAAAGCTGCTCCTCCTCCGCCTCCAAATAAGGATAATGACACTCCCTATTACATTTTGAAGGGCATTGACCCCAAATCCAAGGATTTTAAGCATTGGATGTGGTTTTCGAAGAATCAGCAAAAAGAAAGAAAAAGAACCAAGAGGTATGACAGTCCTGTCTCAAGATGGACTCCCAGAGGTCCCCTTCCTCCACCTCCAGGTGCAGGAGCCTCTAGGAACCTTTCAGCTCATCCTACTGCCTTCTCTAGAAAATCTGCGTCTGTTCAGCCCCAGCCAAGACAAAGTTATCAAAGCTCTCAAGGCAAATCATTTTATGGTTCTCAAAGACAAATGAAGGAGACTGTGATTCAAAGACCAACCTTTTCCCCACCTCCTTCTCCTAAGAAGAGAATTTCATCTCCAACTCCAGTTCAATCTGAGAAAAGTATTTCGAAAGGTAAATAGTTTATTTTGTTTTAAGATATCTAGCTAGAACCTCTCTGCTAAGTATACTCTAATGTCTTATCTAGATATAATAGCTGATGCTGCTTCTCCTGAGCCCGTATATGAAAATCCTGAGCTCGATCCTAACTTTAGGATGGCTCGCTTTCAAGAACTTGTAGGAGCAGCCCAAATAAGAAAAGCAAGAGCCGAAGGTAAAGATACGACTGGTTTTACTACCATGTCAGCCTACAGAAAGAAAGAATTTGAAAAGTTCCAGGTAAATCCTGAGATTTTTGATCCGTCAAAGTACATGGAAAAACATCCTGAAGCTGTTGTCCCCAGAGCTACAGAACTGAAGATCATTGGTGCTCAGGACCTGAAGATGTCAAAGAAAGAATCAGATGACCCTCTAAGAAAAATTTCTTTTGTCTCTAGTTCTTCTGATCCTTTATCAGACTCTAAAGATTCTTAATAGTTTGATTAAACTGCTGTGATATATTTGATTATTTGTTTATCTGATTGATTATCTGCCAGTTTATTGTTATCTATTTTCTGTATTATTTTAGTTTTCTATAGCTAGTTGTTTGTTTTAGATTTTGAGTGACTTAACTCAAATAGGGGGAGATTGTTGGTACCCTAGTTTGTTTTGAGTTTAGTCCTCTCCTTTGTGCCCCTTGACCCAAGAAATACTTATGGTCAATGTTTAGAAGTCTAGCTGTAGAGTCCTCGCTTTTCCAAATTGAGAATTTGGTTAAGTAGGTTTTTCGTTCGACGATAGTCGAACGCCGCTCGACTATCGTCTATCGGCTGATCGACGATCGTCTATCAGTTGGTCGACGCTTTGTCTGCGTTGATAGTTCGACTATCTGTCCTGATAGATCGACTATCTGATAGTTCGACTATCTGTTGATAGGTCGACTATCTGTTCCGCCTTGATAGTTCGACTATCTGTTGATAGATCGACTATCTGTTTCGTCTTGATAGTTCGACTATCTTTTGATAGTTCGACTATCTGTTGCCTTTGATAGTTCGACTATCTGTCCTGATAGGTCGACTATCTGATAGTTCGACTATCTGCTGATAGATCGACTATCTGGTTTGGTTTGATAGTTCGACTATCTGTTGATAGATCGACTATCTGTTTTCTGAGGTAGGTCGACTATCTGCTTGATAGTTCGACTATCTCTGTGCGCTTGATAGTTCGACTATCTGTTCTTGATAGATCGACTATCTGATAGTTCGACTATCTGTCCTGATAGTTTGACTATCTGCTGCGGTAGCTCGACTATCTGTTTGATAGCTCGACTATCTGGATCGTTCGACTATCTGCCCGATAGTTCGACGATCTCCTGGCGTCGTTCGACGATCTTCGAAGGTCGTTCGACGTTTTCTGTCTGCCTTTGTATTTTGTATTTATTTATTATATTTAATTAATTAATACATTTTCTGGCACAATATTCTAAGCTGTATGATAAAATTAACTAAGCATTATTTGCTCTATTCTTTTTGCCTGAGTCAAATCTTTTAAGATAAAGTTGTTTGTCTTATTAGCTGTCTTTTTAATTTACTTTATCTATTGTCAGCCCTTTATAGCCGTTAGACTGAAAAGTCTTCTTTTGCTATAAAGAGATTATTTCTGATGTGACTTTATTTAGTCCTTCTGTTATCTGATTTAAGCCTACAGCTTCTTAGAAAGTGATTTATTCCCTTTATAGAATGTTTTGCTGCAGAGATATTTCTGTCTTCTTGATATTTTCAGCCCAGGTCTCAAGGCTTAGAAGAAGACAAATAATTCAAATGGAAGAGAGCCGTTGCTTGCTGATGATTATATAAAGAACCCTTTGAAGAAGGATTCAAGCTAGTTAATAGAAGCTAATAGCCAACCAGTGTTCATTCAAGCTCTCAAGCCTTCATCAAGCTCAAGCTTCCTGCTCTCAGCAATCTCCATCTAACTGAGAAGTGTTAAGATCTTCATCTCTTCTTCACCTGAGTTCTCCTGCTTTCAGGAAGTTCAACTCAGAGTTCCTTTGAAGAAGAAGAAGAAGAAGATAGCTGCTTGAAGAACTTTGATTTTATTATTTACTTTCTTCCTGTAGCTCTTTCCTTCAGAACTTTCTGAAGAGTTTCTCTGCACTGAAGCAAGACTTCACCTGGACATTCTTGAGCCAGGGGGAGCCTTGATTCTTTAGAGCATTCCAGCTCAGTGCAAGCTTTTGAGCTTCTCTAATCTATTGTAAAATAGAGAAGACATCTTAACCTTCTTCCCCCTCCTGTACAGGGTTATTACTCCCTTCAAAAGTATCCCTTGGTGGCAGGGCACCTGATCAAAAACCTGTGCTTGGTTTTTAGACACCTGATCAAAAGTCTAAAGGGTTTCTGGATCTACCTGAAAACAGATCCTGTTGGTGGCAGGGCACCTGATCAAAAACCTGAGTGGATTCCTACCGTGTGGGTAGAAGAGTGGACGTACCCAAGTTGTTTGGGGAACCACTATAAATTTCCTTGTGTCCTCTGGATTCCACTGTTTAATTCCTGCATTGTGGCTGTGATTAGATATAACTAGGTTGCTAGTTGCTGATTAGGTTTTTCCAAGCTTAACTGTAATTACAGTTAGCTTGTGTTTGTACACATCACTTGTGTTAGGCTGTAAGGTTAAATCAATATCTATAATCTTTTCATTCCGCACTTCACTCCAAGGGAGTTGGGTAGAATATTAAGTTTTGTCTGTGCAAAATTTGATAACTCTATTCACCCCCCCTCTAGAGTAGTATCTATCCCTTCACTTTCAGAACGGGAACGTCTATGGCTTGAATTGACGTAACGTTGGCCGGTCCTCCGTGAATGTGCCCTGAGTGCACGGGGCATGCGGCCGTGCGAGCCTACGCCTATGATGAAGTGTGTTTACACTACTTTGAGGCTTATACTAATAAAGTGCAGGGAAAGAGCATCGCCGCCCCGATTTTGGGGGCGGGATCGTTATAATTTGGTCAGCATAGCTGACCGTTATTTTGTTTACCACCGGGCGGTGGATTGTGGCTTGCAGGTGCTGCGGAGCCGAGCGGGAAATAGCGGGCTAAATCCCATGATGTTGTGCCGGCCCTCGAAGGCCTAACTTTTTATGTTTTCCATTTATCTCATGTATTGCCGGCCTGCGTGCCGAGATTTGAAAGACATGTTTTATTAAGCAAACATTGTAAGGCCTTAAGGCCAGTTGTTGTTTTGTGTATTCAACATTCCTATGTTTTGGTTCAGTGGACATTCATGTTAGCAAGGTTCTTAACTGTGCAACTTAATAATTGCTTCTGCTAGGTGCTGTGTAGGACGTTGTGATTGGTTGAATGGTTTCAATGCGTAACCAACCAGTCTGTCCGTAGTATATGGCGTCGGTCCCCGACCGGACCTACTACTATATACCATGTGACGGATAGGGGTGTTACAAATTGGTATCAGACTACCGATTTCGGTAAAGCTTAAATGAATTCGGGGACGAATTCACTTTAGGGGGTGGTGAGCACATGTGTGTGCGCCATCGTTATAACATGAAAAGAACCTTTGAATGTCCACTTAGGAATGAAAATACACTTGTTTGAGCAACCTGCGTGTTCCTATAATTGCTGTTTGCAATATTATTGGGTCGCTTATCGGTATATTGCACGATTATAGGTGACCAGAAGTTGTGCTGGACCATCAGAACGGCCAGGTTCTGAGGCAAGCAGTGCACCAAGCGATGCGCCTGCAACACCTCCGTCTGCTGAGACCATTAGATTGGTGGCAGAAGCCGTCTTTGCTATGATCAATGTGCAACCTACAAGGCAGGTGCAGCAGCCTGCTCCTGTGGTAGAGCAAGTGCCGCTCCAAGCGGCGGAGCCTAGAAGGGTGGAACAGGTGGCAGTGGAGCCGGAGTTGCCTCAGAGAGCAACGGAGAGACAACTTAAGCATGTGATGGGCTTCCACCCACCAGTGTTCTCGGGAACAGGAACCCCGACTCAGGCAGTGGATTGGCTCTCAAGAGTCAATAGGGTGATGACAGCAACAGAAACGGAAGAGTGGCAGAAGACCACGATAGCCACGTTCCTATTGGACCGGGATGCGAGATTATGGTGGGAAGGGCTGGAGCAACACCAGTTGAGGGGAAGGTCGTTGGCCGAAGTACCTATGGAAGAATTTTCGAGATTGTTCATACCTCGATACCTCCCCTCAGCGCAGAGGATCGCATTGGAGAACGAGTTCCAAAGGTTGGTGCAAGGATATAGCACCGTGGACGAGTATCGCCACGAGTTCACTCGTTTGGGGAGATACGCTGGCGCTACCTTTGCCGATGAGGAGCGCAAGACAAACCGCTTCTATGAAGGGTTAAGAGATGATTTTAGGTTGTTACTTTCGGGGCCTATGGCGCAGGGTTTCCTAACCTTGGTCAACACAGCCCGATCCTTGGAAAAGGACATGAAGAATGTGCAAGCTAAGAAGGAACCCGGTGGAAAGAAATCAGTGTTCAAAGCGCCGACTACATCGAAGTCGGGATATCGCAGATTCTACAAGAAGATTAGGACGTCGGGTCTAGCTCCTTCTGCAAGTGTCTCGGGGACAACTACTAATCGCACCCCGGGCGCTTGTTACACTTGTGGAAAGACGGGGCACTTTGCCCGTGACTATTGGAGCGGATGCTCGAAGTCCGAAAGGAAGCAAGGAGCTACTTACAAGGAGAAGGGCAATGCGGTGGAGTCAACCGCGTCCCACTACGCTCCGACTCAGCCGAGAGTTTATAACTTGGGCTAGCAGGAGGCCATTAAACAAGCTGATGTGGTAACAGGTACGAGTTAATTTATAGCAAGTTAGCTTTAAATACTGTTACCTATTGTTTATTAGCCTAATATGGTTAGTATAGGCTTTGTTTTGATTGGTGGTAGTTCGGCACGGGCACTGTTTGATACGGGAGCTTCGCACTCCTTCTTGTCCAAAAATTTTATATCGCGCATCGGACTCCCTTCTTCGATGGCGAAGGACAAATTGGATGTGCTGCTACCGAATGGGTGTTCGATGCGTGCGGACAGAGTGTGCGCCGTAAAGGTTCACATTGGGAGCCAAGTGTTCGACTTGCTAGTGTCATTGCTGCCGCTAGTAGAGTTCGACGTTATCTTCGACATGGATTTGCTTTCAGAGCAGAAGGCTTGGATTGATTGCGACCAGAAGGAGGTCAAGCTGGGTGTTGGGCGGGAGACAACATTTGAGGGACTAAAGGGGTCGAGCAAGACGCTGATGTCTGCTCTTCAGGTATTAAAGGTTGTTCGTGCTGGCGCAGAGCTTTTCTTCGCTTTAGTGGAGGCTGCAGATCCAAAGTTAACTTTGGGTAGTATCCCCGTGGTTTGTGAGTACCCTGATGTATTCCCGGATAATCTTCCTGGGGCCCCACCACAACAAGAGATTTACTTCACTATCGAGCTTGTGCCAGGTGCCAAACCTGTGTCACGTGCTCCTTATAGGTTGGCGCCTAAGGAGATGGCAGAGTTGAAGGTTCAGCTAGAGGAACTGTTGGAGCAAGGTTATGTGCGTCCAAGCTCGTCACCTTGGAGCGCACCGGTCCTCTTTGTTAAGAAGAAGGACGGGAGTATGCGGCTGTGTATCGACTACAGAGAGTTGAACAAGCTAACGGAGAAGAATAAATACCCGATCCCAAGGATTGATGATCTGTTCGATCAGTTAGTTGGGTCGTCGGTATATTCAAAGTTGGATCTGAAGTTTGGGTACTATCAGTTGAGGATAAGGGAATGTGATATCCCGAAGACGGCATTCAGCACAAGGTATGGACATTTCGATTTCATGGTCATGTCGTTAGGACTGACAAATGCGCCATCAGTGCTTATGGACTTGATGAATAGGACCTTCCGAGAGTACCTGGACCACTTCGTGATCGTCTTTATTGACGATATACTGGTGTACTCGCAGTGCGAAGAAGACCACTTCAAGCATATGCATCTGGTCTTGGAGACACTGAGGAGGAATGAACTCTATGCGAAATTCTCCAAGTGCGAGTTCTGGCTACCCTCAGTAGCATTTCTTGGTCACATTGTTAGTGGGGAAGGTATAGCGGTGGATCCGGCGAAGATTGTTGCGATACGGGAGTGGCCTATGTTGTCTTCTGTCGCAGAAGTCCGTAGTTTTCTCGGGCTTGCCAGATATTACAGGCGCTTCGTAGAGAACTTCTCACGGATAGCGTTACCTCTCACGAAGTTGACAAGGAAAGATCAGAAATTCTTGTGGATGCAAGAGTGCATGCAAGCTTTTGAAGACTCTGAGGTCAAGAGGCTCCGTAACAAGGAGATTTGGATGGTCAAGGTCCGGTGGGACAATTGCGGTCGGGAGAAACTCTCTTGGGAACGGGAGCAAACTATGTTAGAGTAGTACCTGGAGTTATTCCACTCAGGTACCGCTTAAAGTTTTCCGTTTTCTTTCCTTTAGTAATTTCGTGGGCGAAATTTTTTTAAGAGGGAGAGAGTTGTAACGCCCCGAAACTCAATAGGGTGACGGGTGATGTTTTGAGCCAAATATGTGTTTTGGCAGGGGTGACACGACCTGGGACACGGGCGTGTCCCATGGCGTGTCATGCTCGGGTTCAGTGTTGGTCGCGCGGTCAATGATTTTGGAGTCGACAATCGTCGAGAGGCTGAACACGGCTTGGGACACGGGCATGTCAGTCACTAAAAGCCTCGCACTCAATGATTGTTGAGTGAGGTGCATATGGGGCGTGACATGGGGCAAGACACAGGCGTGTCACTTATGACACGGGCATGTCAGGTGCCGTGTCGCAGGCCGTGTCCTCCTCAGGGATCAAGTGTTGGTAGTTACACACGGGGCGTGACACGGGCCTTGAGACGGCCGTGTCACATGTGACACGGGCGTGTCGGAGGCCGTGTCGAATGCCGTGTGCTGGTTGGAATGTCGGGTGAGACGGAGAATGGGTGACACGTCCATGCACACGGTCGTGTTGCAACCCGTGTTCGGCCCAGATTTTGTATTTTTGGCCCCAATCATGGTCGTTCATTTTCTTATGTTGGGATCCGACGTCTGGGGGTTGGTGCTGGCAGTTTAAACCCGGAAATAGGGTTTAGAAGCCCTCATTTTACTTGGGTTCATCTCTCTCTAAGTTCTAGAGAGAAGGGAGAGCAAGGAGGAGGAAGAAGACCAAAGATCCGGTCACCGACAGAGCTTCGGTGCTCCAAATCGCGAGCCGTCTTCGGATCCGCGGAGGCAAGGAGATTGTGGTGCTTTTCATTCGGGTCAATTTCCATGGCGCCAAGTAAAAATGCAAGGGTAACGATTCTCATCCTAGGGCATGTGAAGCCCTCTTTTCCTTTGCATAGGTAGCCCTCTCTCGCGAGTGAGTGAAGAGTTGAGGCGTTCTTTGGTGTAGATATGTAAAGTCCCCCTTATGTAGAGTCTGTATGCGTAAACGGGCATTGGCATTGTGTGTGAAGCCTATCTGGACAAGTTGGTCTGGATCGGTGATGTTGCATTGCATTTGAACCGGGGAAGACTCCGGGTATTTGGGCGTTTTCGGGTTTTCTACGTGGTAGATTGCAACAGGGAGCCTTAGAGATTAACTCCAAGGTGCACCCGAAAAACTGGGCAAAAGCGTGCTTTGCTAACATGGTGGCCGGGGAGCCAACGTAAACATAACCGGGTTATGTGATTATTGTGGTGGAAACGGGACTCGGTGAGTCTTGACTTGCGCATATGGCTTAAATTGTCGTTGCGGTGTGAGCACGGGTCAGGAGCAACCGTACCCGATCTATGTCGTTCGGTGGAACCGTTGACATGAATGAGGGTCTTCAGCGGTCTATGGCTTAAATTGTCATGACCAAGGCCAGGAAGGCAAAATGCTCATATGGTTGGCCGTCCAAGGGGCGGTGGTGGAACGGGAATGTCTATGGCTTGAATTGACGTGACGTTGGCCGGTCCGCCGTGAATGTGCCCTGAGTGCACGGGGCGTGCGGCCGTGCGAGCCTGCGCCTGTAATGAAGTGTGTTTACACTACTTTGATGCTTATACTAATAAAGTGTAGGGAAAGAGCATCTCCGCCCCGATTTTGGGGGCGGGATCGTTATAATTTGGTCAGTACAGCTGACCGTTATTTTGTTTACCATCGGGCGGTGGATTGTGGCTTGCAGGTGCTGCGGAGCCGAGCGTAAAATAACGGGCTAAATCCCATGATGCTGTGCCGGCCCTCGAAGGCCTAACTTTTTATGTTTTCCATTTATCTAATGTATGGCCGGCCTGCGTGTCGAGGTTTGAAAGACATGTTTTATTAAGCAAACATTGTAAGGCCTTAAAGCCAGTTGTTGTTTTGTGTATTCAACATTCCTATATTTTGGTTCAGTGGACATTCATGTTAGCAAGGTTCTTAACTGTGCAACTTAATAATTGCTTCCGCTAGGTGCTGTGTAGGACGTTGTGATTGGTTGAATGGTTTCAACGCGTAACCAACTGGTCTGTCTGTAATATATGGCGTTGGGCCCCGGCCGGACCTACTGCTATATGCCTTGTGACGGATAAGGGTGTTACAGTTGGGCAAGCTCAAGTCTTATGAGCTGCTAATCAATAATAGAGAGGAAGAACAAAAGGTTGCTTATCCAGCAATCAGGAAGAAAAAGACAATAACATTCAAAGCTACAGAAGATCAGCCTGAAGACAAGGTCACGGGCAATGAAGAATTGATGAGCTTACTGGTCAAAAGATTATATAAAATGGCCAGGAAAGATTTCAGAAAGAGGTCATCCAGAGGGCACGAGAAGCCAAGGTATGACAAATCCAATAATAAAGAAATTATTTGTTTTGGATGTAGGAAACCAGAACATATTGTGCCTGATTGTCCAGAAAATCAGAATAAGGACAAGAGGGACAGGAAAGATAGGAGAAAAGACAAGGACTCCAAGAGAAACAATAATGACAAATCCTCCTCCAGCAAAAACAAACACACCCGGAAGGGATTTGTAGCTAAAACCTGGAGTGAAATTGAAGAAGAGTCAGAGGCTTCATCAAGCTCAAGTTATGATGAAGATGATGCTGAAGAGGAGTTTTGCATGATGGCTATCAATGCCTCCCAACATAATTCTGATGCAGAACATGAATCAAAATCTGAATCTGAACATGAAGATGAAGAAGACCAGGTAATAGATTCCTTTGATTTTAATTCAGAGGACTTTAAATTTTAATTTAAAGCACTTTGTTTAGACCTACTAAAGTCTGAGAAAGAGATTATCTCTCTCAGAAATCAATTGTCTGAACATAGCACTTTAAAATCAGACAACCTCAAACTCTCTGAGGAGTTAGAATGTTGTAGGGAGGAGATAGCTTTACTGAAAAGTGAACTATCCCAGGCAAAGAAGTTTGAAGAATCCCTTAATGGGAGAAGCATCAGACTGATGGACATCACAAGCACAGTGAACTCTAGACTTAATAGTACACTGGGCTTGGGTGCTTCATCCAGCCAACCTATAGTGTTAACAACCCCAATCTAGTTTATCTCAGATAAAGGGAAGGGAGTTGTAGAGGTGGCTAGGAAGAACCCTGATCTGCCTAAGAAAACTAAAGTTCAACGGAAAATGTCGAACAGAGCTCGAAGATCGTCGAACAGAGCTCAGTGATCTCAAGCTGAATCGTCGAACAGATCTCTTCGAATGGAGCTCGACGATCTGACCCAAGATCGTCGAACTCAGCTCAGAGATCGTCGAACGGAGCTCGGAGTTTTAAAAAAATTTTCAAAGGCAAATCAAACTTCAATCCTAGAGGTCCTATATCCCAAAACTTTAACCCTTATACTGAATGGATAATACCTCCTAGGAGATATCATCTTGAAGTTTATAAGAGTCAGCCATGGATGTCTTTTATTTATGAATTTAAAGGTTATCAACCTAGGCCCAAGGTAAACTGGGTCAAAAACATATAAGTTGTTTATGTGCAGGTGAAGACCTATCTAGCAATGAACTAACAATGGTATCTGGATAGTGGGTGCTCAAAGCACATGACAGGAAGCAAGGAGAATCTCACATCCTTCAAAGCCAAACTTGGACCCAAAGTAATATTTGGAGATTCAAACTTTGGATAAACAAAAGGATATGGTGTTGTCCAGATTGGCTCAGTCACATTCAAGAAGGTGGCTTTTGTGGAAGGACTGAAGCACAATCTAATCAGCATCAGTCAATTATGTGATGAAGGCTACCAAGTGACATTCAACAAATCCTCATGCAAAATCAAATTAGAGGATAACACAACTGTGTTAACAGGTAAAAGGAAAGGTAACATTTATCTTGTAGATTTTCTTTCAAATAAGATAGATATTTGTTTATTTAATTCTGTTTGCGAGCAAAATGATCTATGGCATAAGAGATTAGGGCATATAAACCTTAGAACCATTGCTAGGCTTTCCAAGGACAACCTTGTTAGAGGACTACCTTCTGGCCCCTACAAGAAGGAAGGACTTTGCAGGGCTTGTCAATTAGGCAAGCAAACTAAAAATAGTTTCAAGTCACTTAATAAGAGTGATTCACCTAGGATCTTGTATCTGTTACACATGGATCTTTTTGGACCCATTAGAGTACAAATCCTAGGAGGGAAATCTTATACTCTAGTGGTTGTAGATGACTTCTCTAGATTCACATGGGTGTTCTTTCTGAGGAAGAAGTCTGATAACTTTAAGTGTTTGACAGAGTTTCTCAAATGCATACAGATTGAGTTCAATACTCACATTGCCCTGATCAGAAGTGATCATGGGACAGAGTTTGATTCTCTTTTTATGCAAGAATTCTGTCAGAGTGAAGGGATCTGGCATACTTTCTCAGCTCCTAGAACTCCTCAACAAAATGGGGTAGTGTTGGGTACATTGGAAAATGTGTACCTGATTTGAAGAAGCCCAACCTAGCTCAATGATATACATCATGTTGTATTTGATGTAGTTTTGAGTTGACATGTGCAGGTAAAGAAATGTTAAAGTTTACAGAAAAAATTCTAAGTCCAAGTGTCGACACAAAGGAACATGTGTCGTCACATAGAAGAAAGTTGTCGACACAACACTGGGAAAGTGTGTCGACACAGAAGGTGTAAGTCGACACTACTCTGGGAAAAAGTGTCGACACATAACATAGTCTACAACAACACTGGGAAATTGTGTCGACACAGAAGAAGTAAGTCGACACAGCACTGGGAAATTGTGTCGACACAGAAGAAGTAAGTCGACACAGCACTGGGAAATTGTGTCGACACAGAAGAAGTAAGTCGACACAGCACTGGGAAATTGTGTCGACACAGAAGAAAAACGTCGACCTCAACATTGGGAGAATGTGTCGACACTAAAGAGTATAGTCGATCTCAAGTTTGTCGACATCATCTGAATATGTCGACACAGAAGAAAATAGTCGACCACAAGTTTGTCGTCACCAGCAGAATGTGTCGACACATAGTAAGTAAGTCAACACTTATTAAAGTTATGATTCTACAACAACTGTGTCGACACACAGGACTTGTGTCGACACACTGCAGAGTCAAAGACCAAGTTATTTTCAGAAGAAGATGTGTCGACACAAAGGCAATTTTGTCGACATCACTGAAGGCAGTGTCGACACCAAAGTTAATTGTGTCGACACAAATAGACAGATGGTCTCGACACTTTCTGACAGACTGTTTCAACACTAAGGCACAGGACTTGTTTGAAGACTTGACAGCTGTGGGTTGTCACCAGTTAACTGAAGTTGTCAGACTTGTCAGAAAACGGTTAGAAACCGGATCAGCCGGTTACCATGAAGAATGTCTATAAATAGACAGATTCAGAAGGAGAAAAAGACACTGAACTACATATAGAACTGATCCTTTAAAATACATTGGATCAGAAAGTAGAGAGGGATTATATTCTACTCATTTCAAGAAAGTGCTAGGCACTTAAGAAGATCTTCTCCGGGAGATCTAAGAAGACTATCTAAGGATAGATCTAAGAAGAGTTCTAATCAGAATTCAGAAGAATCATTCAAAGTTCTGGATAGAGAGAGATCAAGTCAGAATTTGAAGAAGAAGAAAGAATCCACCAGTGGATTATCAAGAAGCTGTTTGGAATCAACTCAGCTAAGTACATTTTCAAGAAGCTTTGAAGAAGGCTAAGAAACAGTTGATTGCATCAGCTGATTAAGAATTGTCATTGCCTCTTCTCTCTCAACTTGGCAAGACAATTTAAAACAATCTTTTCTATATTTCTGTAGGATCTGTTTATACAGATCTGAGTTGTAAGCCTATGTTATAAAGGCTGAGTGTAGGAGTGTTGAACTCTGAGTGGTAGGGCTGATTGCCTGAGTGTAGGAGAAGGATATTCTCTGAGTTGTAGGCCTTGGGGCAAGGCTGAGGTAGGGCAGTTGTGCCTGAGTTGTAGGAACCAGTTGGGTTCTGAGTTGTAAGATCTATTGATCTGAGATAAGTGGAAGTTTGGCCGAATCTAGCATACTGCTAGATAGGTGAAGGGGGAAAGTGGATGTACCCAGACCTTGGGGAACCACTATAAAACATAGTGCAATCTGTGATGTGTTGTTTTCTGTGATTGCTGTGTTTTTGTATTAGTTAATAAATTGAATTCTGTCTAGAAGTTTTAGAAAAAGAAGCAGGACCTATTCACCCCCCCCCCCCCCCTCTAGGTGTTTAGGCTGCCTTGAAAGTTAAACTATCAAGTGGTATCAGAGGGAGGTTCCTCAAAAAGGACTTAACAGTCTGAGGTAGATCTGATAGGCAGAATCAAGAATCAAGAAGATGGGTTCTGGAGAGAATCATAAGGAGCTAGGGTCAATGAAATTACCCATATGCAAGAAGGAAATCTTTGGGATCTGGAAAGAAAGAGTCAGATTGTTTATGGAAGCATCTGACCCAAGGATTTACATCACAGTACAGGAAGGCCCCTTCATACCAATGAAGATATCTGTTCTTGATGCAAATATCCAAACACCAAAGACTTATTCTGAAATGACCAAGGATGAAATCATCTTGGCAACCATGGACAAAAGGGCACAGAACATAATTGTCAGTGCCATAGATGATTCAACATTTCAGAATCTGATTCACTGCAAAACCTCCAAGGAGATGTGGGACACATTGATTGTCTACATGGAGGGATCAGAAGAAGTAAGGCTGGACAGAAAATCTATGCTAAATCAGGAGTATGAAAGTTTTAGACAAGGAAAATCTGATAGCATAACTGAGTGCTATAAGAAATTCTATAGAATTGTGAATGAGCTAATTTCCTATGGAAGAGTCTTCAGTACCTATGAACTGAATGACAAATTCTTAAGATCCTTATCAAAGGATTGGGATACAAAGATCTGTGCCATAAGAGAAGTGGCAAAATTGGCAGAGATATCTCCTCCAACTCTGTTTGGAAAGTTGCTATCCTATGAAATGCAACTTATGGTAAGGAAGGAGGAGGAAAGAAACTCAAGAGGAGAGCATAGAGAAAAGACTGTGGCATTTAATGCTGAAGCCACCAGAAAGAATAGGAGGAAATCACCATCTCCTCCTAAGGAAGTTGAAGAAGGTAGTTCTAAAATTCAGATAGGGGTTCAGTCAGCAGTGATTCAGATGCAGACTTTGCTGCATTCACTAGGCAATTTCAAAGGTTCTTGAAAAAGAAGCAATGGAAGTCTAGGCCTTCATCATCACAGCAAGTAGATGACTATTATCAGAAAAGAAGGTCATCTAGGAAAGAGAAAAGCAGGTCAAAGCCCAGCAAAGCCACTACTTCAAAGATTGTCTGCTATTGTTGCAATAGGCCTGGACATGTAGTGGCTGAGTGTCCTGACAAAAGGAAGGAATCTTCAGAAAAGAAGAAGACTTATCAGAAAGGCAAGAAGGAGAAATCCTTTGTAGCAAAGAAAGATAAAAGTCTGTCAGACCAGTCAACTTCAGAATCAGGATCTGAAGCTGAAGCATATATTGGATTATATGCTGCATCTGAGGAAGAGGAGTTTATGCAGTTGCTAGACTCCATCAATGAACATCAATGCATGGGTTTGATGACTAGATCAGAAGAGGACCTATGCCAAAATCAGTCTGGTCCTAATGAGGTAAACAGTCCTTCCAGTACATTTGTTTGTAGTACAAGTGAAGAATCAGCTACATCTGCATCAAGTGATGAAGATGCATCTGGATCTGAAGGAGATGTCTATCAATTGATAGACAAGTATGGGGACTTGTTGCAGGCCCTTAAGAAAAGCAAGAACCTGGTTAAATCACAGGCTCAGGAAATTGCTGATCTAAGGGTTACAACAGCTGAGTTAGAAAAAGTCCTTGATCAAAAGTTAGCTGAAATTGCCAAGCTGAAAAATATAACTATTATTCAGATGGGCACAATTAATTATACTAATGATCAAGTAAAGAGTCTGGAGGACAGACTTAGAATTGAAAGGGATTTAGTGGCTAGTTACTCTAAGCCAAAATCTGTCTTACCCTTGATAGATGAATTTGTCACTCAGAAGGGTAAGGCTGGATTAGGATTTAAGGGTAACTCCAGGGCTAGCAGATTCAAGAAGAAAGGCAAAGCCCCTATTCAGCCACTAAACCTTTCAGTCCCCATAAGGTTTGGTAAGAAGAAAGTGCCTTCTAACATATATGATCATGAAGACATTCAGGATCATATCAAGACAAATGTTCTGAAGAACAAGGGTGTTAAGGCAAGCAGGCCTACCTATGGTCATAAGCCCTATGGTTTTAAGAAACCAGTAGGAGAAGTTGCAACAGCACCAGCAATGAACAGAAATGCTTCTGACAAGGATGTATCTAGATCTAGATACAATAAGTTTGAATGTTGGTGCTGTGGCAAGAGGGGTCATTTTGCATTGGACTGCTGGTATAACACAAGTGTTATAAAGAATAAGAGTCTACCTGTTAGAAGAGGTTATGATAACTTTATTAAGGCTAACCTGAACCAAGGACCCAAGACTTACTTGGGTTCTAAGGGTAAGTAATTCTGTATTGCAGGTGAATCCAAGTTACCATGCCCCTATATGGTACTTGGATAGTGGTTGTTCCAGGCACATGACTGGAACAAAGGGGCTGCTGAAGGAGTATTCATCTGTCAAAGATGGACATAAAGTGATCTTTGGTGGATCTGAAAAAGGAGTCATCAAAGGATTTGGTAACATCTCTTCAAACCTAATTACTATCACCCAAGTGGCCTATGTAAAAGGTTTGAAACATAATCTAATAAGCATAAGCCAGCTGAGTGATCTAGGATATGACATTTCATTTGGTAAGGATGGATGTCATATCAAAAGGTCAAGTGATCAAGAGATCATATTGACTGGGTATAGGAAGAGAAATGTGTATTGCCTTAATTTTGAATGTGAGAATAAGGCATCCCCCATTTGTCTTGTAGCTGATGACAATGCTTCTCATTGTGTTAAGTGGCACAAGAGATTGGCTCATCTAAACTACAAGACAATTGGCCAACTCTTTAGTAAAGAACTAGTAAGGAATGGGCCTCAAGTTAAGTGTATAAAGGAAGGGGTATGCTCAGCTTGTCAAAAGGGCAAGCAGACAAAAACCTCATTTCAAAGCCTTGAAAACAAGGATTCTGTGAGGTGCTTATATCTCTTGCATATGGATCTTTTTGGTCCTATGCCAGTTCACAGTCTAGGTAGGAAGGTCTACACACTAGTGGTTGTAGATGACTATTCTAGATTTACATGGGTGTTCTTTCTGAGACAAAAATCTGAAACCCCAAGTGTATTATTTAAGTTTGTAAAGCAAATTCAGAATGAACTGAACAGTACAGTGGTCAAAATCAGAAGTGACCATGGTACTGAGTTTCAATCTGAAAGCATGACAAACTTGTGTATAGACTTTGGGATTTTCCAAGAGTTCTCCTCACCTAGAACACCTCAGCAAAATGGAATTGCTGAAAGAAAGAATAGATCATTAATTGAAGCTGGTAGAACTCTATTGAGTGACACCTCTCTCCCAGAATATTTTTGGGCTGAGGCAGTTAACACTGCTTGTCATGTCATCAATAGGGCTTCTATCACCAAAAGCCACAGGAAGACTCCCTATGAGATTGTGAAAGGCAGAAAACCAAATCTATCCTATTTTAGGATCTTTGGCTGCAAGTGCTATATACTTAACAATGGTAAGTCTTATTTGACTAAGTTTGCTGCCAAATCCCAGGATGGGATATTTGTTGGGTACAGCACAAATAGTAAGGCCTATAGAGTCTTCAACTTAACTACTCAAGTTGTTGAAGAATCTGTGCATATTGTATTTGATGAAACAAGATTAATCAATTGTGAATTGTCTTGTAGATCAAATGACTCAACAGGTATAAGCAAGAAGATGGACAAGCTCTCCATTGCTGAAGCTTCAAAGGAAGAGGGAGCATTGGAAAATGAAGGCTGCTGTCCAGGGGGAGTACAAGAGATAATGGAAGCTGATGAAAACCAAGAGGAACAGCAGAATGAAGAAGCTGGAGATGCTCAACCTGAAGGGAATCTACCTCCAGCTATAAGATATCTAAGAGATCATCCTACTGATCAGATAATTGGTGATCCAAGACAAGGAGTGCAAACTAGAAGCAGAAATCAAAGCACAGTTTTGCATTCTAGTTTCTTGTCTCAAATGGAACCTAAGAAGTTTGAAGAAGCTATCCAAGACCAGCACTGGATTGATGCTATGCAAGAGGAGCTGAATCAGTTCAGAAGGTGCAAGGTCTGGGAGCTTGTTCCTAAACCAAGAGGCCACAACATAATTGGGACTAAGTGGATCTATAGGAACAAGCTAGATGAAAGTGGAATAATAATAAAGAATAAAGCAAGATTGGTTGCAAAAGGATACAGGCAGGAAGAAGGGATTGACTTTGATCAAACCTTTGCTCCAGTAGCAAGGCTGGAGGCAATCAGAATGTTCCTTGCCTATGCAGCCTACCAAGACTTCAAAGTATACCAGATGGATGTAAAGTCAGCATTTCTGAATGGTGATCTTAAAGAAGAAGTATATGTAGAGCAGCCATCAGGTTTTGTAGATCCTCTTAAACCTGATTCTGTGTACAAGCTTAGGAAAGCTTTGTATGGGTTAAAACAAGCTCCAAGGGCTTGGTATGAAACCCTGTCTACCTTCCTCATTGAGAATAAATTCTCAAGAGGAAAGATAGACAAAACTCTATTCCTTAGGGAATCCAAAGGAAAGATCATCTTAGTCCAGATCTATGTTGATGACATAATCTTTGGATCTACTGAAAACAACCTTTGTAAAAAGTTTGCCAAACTTATGCAAGGGAAGTTTGAGATGAGCAGTATGGGAGAACTTAAGTTCTTCTTGGGACTCCAAGTAAGACAGACTGATGATGGATTGTCCATATCCCAGTCTAAGTTCACCAAGGAATTAATTAAAAAATATGGTATGGAGTCATCCTCCTCCATGAGAACTCCTATGGGCACAAGTATGCCAATATGCAAAGATGAGGCAGGTAAACCTGTTGATGAATCATTGTATAGAGGAATAGTTGGGTCACTACTATATCTCACTGCTAGTAGACCTGACATTATGTATGCAACATGTGTCTGTGCTAGGTACCAAGCCTGCCCTAAAGAATCTCATTATACTGCAGTAAAAAGGATTCTGAGATATCTAAAGGGCACTCCTACTCTAGGTCTTTGGTACCCTAGGAATAGAGATTTTCAACTAACAGGCTATTCAGATGCAGATTTTGCAGGATGTAGAGAGGATAGAAAGAGTACTACAGGTACTTGTCAATTCCTGGGAGGAAGACTAATATCTTGGAGTAGTAAAAAACAGACTAGTGTGGCAATTTCCACAGCTGAGTCAGAGTATATTGCTGCAGGAAGCTGCTGTGCACAGCTATTATGGATGCAGCATCAGCTTAAAGATTATGGTATTCAGGTAAGTAGAACACCCCTTTTATGTGATTCTAAGAGTGCTATTTCTATTGCTAATAATCCAGTTTCTCATAGTAGAACTAAGCATATAGAAATCAAATATCATTTTCTTAGAGAACATGTAGAAAAAGGTGACATCTCATTGGAATTTGTAAAAACAGATTATCAAATAGCAGATGTATTTACTAAGCCTTTAGATGAAACCAAATTCAATAAATTCAAAATTGAATTAGGTATGTTAACCATTGAATAATGTATTAAACAAAATCATTAACAATGCTATTGAAATGGTTAATAAGTAAGTAAAAGTAGTAACAACAATAATCAAGTGTTAAAAAGGACACATTGAAGTTACAGAAATTGGCTAAGTAAGAATGTGTCGACACATTCAGTAATAATGTGTCGACTCAGAGAAATTATGTCGACAAGTCAGAAATAGTGTGTCGACACAGAGAATATGTGTCGACACTTAAGAGGTTTATTGTCGACTTAACCAGGAATGTAATGTCGACTCAACCAGAATTATGGTGTCGACACTTACAAAATATGTGTCGACACTTGTCCTTAGTGTCGACACAGAATTTCTGTCTTTCTACTATGTATCCAAGGTGTCGACATAACCACATATTGGTGTCGACACATAGTAGGCTGAAGAAATGTCGAGTTAATAGAAGCTTGTGTCGACACATTCCGTCTGTGTCGACACATTTAGACTGTTTTTGGCGCCTTTTGAACTTCTTTCAACAGAAGCTATAAATAGGTCAAAAAGCTCTTTGTGTCGACACGCTTTCAAGGTTTTCGAAACTCAAACCCTGTGTCGACAGTCTTTCTTTCTCTCTTCTCTCAAGCTTTCTCGACACAACGATGGCGCCAAGGATTGAAGACAATGTTAATGAAGGGTATGAGTTGGTGCGCCAGGCGTTTGCAGAGGCGCCGCCTGATGTTCAAGGAGTTATCACCCTTCTCTCTGCATCAAGGTTAGAATTTCTTGTCTCAGAACCATCCAAGATCTGGAAGAAGGAGGTGCATGAGTTCTTTATCTCAGCATCAGTCCATTCTACTGAACTCAAGATCAAGTCCATTGTTCACGGGACTAAGATTAAGATTACCCAAAGAGGGTTGAGAAAGTTTTTGCAATTACATGTGGTTGAAAATGAAGAAGAGGTTCCTAGTTCTAAGACAAGGGAAGCCCTTCAATGGTGTGGTTTGGATTCAAACATGAAGATTGGTGCTGCATTCAATAGGAAGGGTATGAATCAGCAAGGAAAGTTCTTGTCTGAAATAGTTGGGAAAGTAATTCTCTGCAAGACAGGTGGACATGATAGGATTTCTGCCTATATGTTCAACCTTATGACCAGGATTGTCTTTACAATTCCTACTGATTGGTCAGTAATCCTATTTGACAAGATTAAAGAAGGGATCAAGAAGCCTAACATGGCTAGGATCATAAGTCTATATCTCAATGGAGCAATCCCTGAAGTGATGCAGCAACTGCCAGGATCTAAAATCAATCATATGAGAAGGATGGACATGAGACTATTCTCCAGGTGGGAAAGGGTGCTGTCTAAGGATGTGCCTGAAGAGAGCAGGCCAGACACCCCTGTGAAATCCCCTTCTCCAGCTCACGAGACTGAGCAACAACAAGAGGACCCACTAAGGATACAGAGTGAAGAACAACCTGCCTCCTCTATAGTTCATCAAGTAGATACATCTGCACAGATGCAGGGGGAGCCAGTTCAATCTCCTGCTCAAAATGTTTCTACCCCTGCTCAGGTACAAGTAGTTCAGGTGTAGGGGGAGCAAATATATTTTACTATAAAAGACTTTCTAAAAGTTTTTTTTTCTGAACAGGTTCAGGGGGAGCATGTGTCTTCTCCTACTCCAGATATGCAGCTGCCTGAGAATGTGCACAAGGATGCACCTAATGACTTATCTTCAGATGCTCCAGTTCAAAAGGAATACACTCTGGATGAGTTGTTTCCAAATGATGACATAGCTACTGATAGAATAGAAGAGGACCAAGATGTTGAGCAGCCTCTTGACATAGAGCTAGAACAAGGAGTGGAGAAAGTTCAAGAGATTGAAAAAGTACAAGAAGTAGAGGAGGAGCAAAGAATTGAGGGGGAGCCAGTACATGTTGAAACTGAGCAACATGGCACTGAAGCAGATAGAGTTCACATTGAGAGTACTTCTGAATCTGAGACTGAAGAAGCCAGGTTGGCTAAGAGAAGAAAACTGGTTGTATTTAAAAGAAGAAGCAAAACTTATAAGCAGACTTTACAGACAACACCTCCACCTCCACCTCCTGAAGTTGATTATAACAAGTTCTTGGTGGATTTACAGGTGAAATTGGATGACCACAGGGTGGCCATTGAGAAATATGTTGATGAAAGAAACAAAACTCTGCAGTTTGACTTAGCCCAAGATATCAAATCTATCCAATTTCAAGTCAACTTAAATAAAACTGAAATGACAGATTGCTTCCACAAGGGTGGCAATGCTGTAGTTTATCTGGCTAAACAACAGCATGATATCTCTACAAAGGTGGATGATATTGCTTTGAAGCAAGGTTATGTTCTGGAAAATCAAATAAGAATGAATGACAATTTAACTGAATCTCATAATGAGATTATTCAAGAGGTGAAGAAGATTGTGCCAGGAATGCCTGCAAATAAAGCAAAAGAAATGGAAGAATTTGATAAGAATTTTCAAGCTGCTATTGCATCTGTTAAGACTGCCATCACAACCTCTCAACAGGAAATATCTGAAAAGCTTCAAAAGTTAAGACCATTTTTCAAGGAGGGAGTGAATTATTTGGATGGCCAAATAAGATTTCAGAAAGAAGATCTTAGAGATCATGTATCAAGAGAAGCCATAAAGGGGGAGAGGATGCTAATTCATGCAGGCTCTGAGCATGCCAAATGGGTGACCAATAGCATAAGAGCCACATTGGGATATCCACCATTGTGTGATGATAACATGGTGGCTGAGTCTGGTCTACAAACAGGACTACTTGAAGGTGACCAACCTGAGGTTGCCCAAGTCATATACCCTCCTCCAGATTTTGATATATTGGATCAGCAAGTGCAATATATGTATAGTCCTTCAAAGGAGGTTGTAAATGTTATCTTTGAAAAGGTTGATAAGCCTGAGGTAAATTTGCAAGAACAGCAAGATGCTCTACTGTCAAAGAAAAGATTTAGAGAGCAGGCTGAGCTGAAGCCAGATTTTGAGCAGTGGAGTCCTACTTCCAGAAATATAATACTCACTGCATGGAAAGCTGTCAAAGATCAAGTTCATGAAAGGGGCAAGTGGTACAATGAGCAGGAATGGCAGAAGTATGAGACAAGACAAGAAGCCATTGTACAATTCAGAAGGAAAGCTAAGCTGGGAAGACTTCCACCTGATGCTATGGAGCCAAGCAAATACTTCCCAAAGCCTTTTCACTATTTTGAAAGGCAAAGGCTCAAGGAAGAAGCTAAGAAGAAAGCTGATCTTAAGGGAAAAAAGATGGCTGAAGAATCAGAAGCTCCTGTGACAGCTAAAATTAAATCTGGCCAAGGGATTGTTATTAGAGAGCCTGATCAATCCTGATAATGTTTTAGTTCTTTCATAATGTTTTGTAATGATGTAATGTGATCAGTCAAAGAAAAACCATGTAATCAAACATTACCCAGTAATAAACAAAATTTTGTTAAATCTGTGATAGATTGTTTTATCCATGATGTTCTTATTATTTTGTTTATAATTAAGTATCCCTATGTATTGTCATATATCATCATTTTATACTATTTATAAATGGTGTATATCATTGGCTATAAGGGTTATGACTTCTCCAAATAGGGGGAGATTGTTGGGTACATTGGAAAATGTGTACCTGATTTGAAGAAGCCCAACCTAGCTCAATGATATACATCATGTTGTATTTGATGTAGTTTTGAGTTGACATGTGCAGGTAAAGAAATGTTAAAGTTTACAGAAAAAATTCTAAGTCCAAGTGTCGACACAAAGGAACATGTGTCGTCACATAGAAGAAAGTTGTCGACACAACACTGGGAAAGTGTGTCGACACAGAAGGTGTAAGTCGACACTACTCTGGGAAAAAGTGTCGACACATAACATAGTCTACAACAACACTGGGAAATTGTGTCGACACAGAAGAAGTAAGTCGACACAGCACTGGGAAATTGTGTCGACACAGAAGAAGTAAGTCGACACAGCACTGGGAAATTGTGTCGACACAGAAGAAGTAAGTCGACACAGCACTGGGAAATTGTGTCGACACAGAAGAAAAACGTCGACCTCAACATTGGGAGAATGTGTCGACACTAAAGAGTATAGTCGATCTCAAGTTTGTCGACATCATCTGAATATGTCGACACAGAAGAAAATAGTCGACCACAAGTTTGTCGTCACCAGCAGAATGTGTCGACACATAGTAAGTAAGTCAACACTTATTAAAGTTATGATTCTACAACAACTGTGTCGACACACAGGACTTGTGTCGACACACTGCAGAGTCAAAGACCAAGTTATTTTCAGAAGAAGATGTGTCGACACAAAGGCAATTTTGTCGACATCACTGAAGGCAGTGTCGACACCAAAGTTAATTGTGTCGACACAAATAGACAGATGGTCTCGACACTTTCTGACAGACTGTTTCAACACTAAGGCACAGGACTTGTTTGAAGACTTGACAGCTGTGGGTTGTCACCAGTTAACTGAAGTTGTCAGACTTGTCAGAAAACGGTTAGAAACCGGATCAGCCGGTTACCATGAAGAATGTCTATAAATAGACAGATTCAGAAGGAGAAAAAGACACTGAACTACATATAGAACTGATCCTTTAAAATACATTGGATCAGAAAGTAGAGAGGGATTATATTCTACTCATTTCAAGAAAGTGCTAGACACTTAAGAAGATCTTCTCCGGGAGATCTAAGAAGACTATCTAAGGATAGATCTAAGAAGAGTTCTAATCAGAATTCAGAAGAATCATTCAAAGTTCTGGATAGAGAGAGATCAAGTCAGAATTTGAAGAAGAAGAAAGAATCCACCAGTGGATTATCAAGAAGCTGTTTGGAATCAACTCAGCTAAGTACATTTTCAAGAAGCTTTGAAGAAGGCTAAGAAACAGTTGATTGCATCAGCTGATTAAGAATTGTCATTGCCTCTTCTCTCTCAACTTGGCAAGACAATTTAAAACAATCTTTTCTATATTTCTGTAGGATCTGTTTATACAGATCTGAGTTGTAAGCCTATGTTATAAAGGCTGAGTGTAGGAGTGTTGAACTCTGAGTGGTAGGGCTGATTGCCTGAGTGTAGGAGAAGGATATTCTCTGAGTTGTAGGTCTTGGGGCAAGGCTGAGGTAGGGCAGTTGTGCCTGAGTTGTAGGAACCAGTTGGGTTCTGAGTTGTAAGATCTATTGATCTGAGATAAGTGGAAGTTTGGCCGAATCTAGCATACTGCTAGATAGGTGAAGGGGGAAAGTGGATGTACCCAGACCTTGGGGAACCACTATAAAACATAGTGCAATCTGTGATGTGTTGTTTTCTGTGATTGCTGTGTTTTTGTATTAGTTAATAAATTGAATTCTGTCTAGAAGTTTTAGAAAAAGAAGCAGGACCTATTCACCCCCCCCCCCCCTCTAGGTGTTTAGGCTGCCTTGAAAGTTAAACTATCAGGTAGCATAAAGGAAAAATAAAACCCTTATTGAATCTGCCACCACATTATTGACAGATACTCACCTTCCTCTATCCTTCTAGGCAGAGACAGTGAACACCTCAAACTATGTGTTGAATAGAAGTTTGATATATAAGCTGAATGGCATGACTCTCTATGAATTACTCAAAGGGAAGAAACCTAAAGCAGATTACTTCAAGATTTTTGGTTGCATTTGTTACATACACAATAATGACAATAAGTATATAAAAAAATTCCAAGCTAAAGCTGATGAAGGAGTGTTTCTAGGATACTCCATGATCAGTAAAGCTTATAGGGTGTATAACAAAACTTCTCTTAAAATTGAAGAATCTGTTCATGTATCTTTTGATGAAACTAACATGTTTTACAAGGAGAAGAATACTTCTACCATAGAACCCTTGCAGGTACACTCTCTTTCAAAAAATTTGGACAGGTTACATATTATAAAAAAAGATACAACACATTCACCTACCCAACAAAGAGGTGAAATCAGTGAAGATGAAGAGGATACTCAACATCTTGGTACTCAACATCCTGGTGAAAATTATCTTGAAGAGCCAGTTGTTATTCCACAAGAGGAAACAACAACACAGGTTGGTGAACAATCAACACCCCATATTGATTTAGTAACAACAAGAGATCATCCAATCTCCCAAGTGATTGGAGACATCGCAACTGGTGTGCAAACCAGAAATCAGGTCAACCAAAACCTGATGCACACTTGCTTTCTATCTCAAATTGAACTTCAATCCATACAAGATGCAGAACAAGATCCACACTGGATCATTGCAATGCAAGAGGAATTACATTAATTAGAGAGGAACAAAGTTTGGGAGCTAGTGCCAAGGCCTAAGGATCACTCCATTGTTGGAAAAAAGTGAGTGTTCAGAAACAAATTGGATGATCAGAGAATCATTGTAAGGAACAAGGTAAGGCTAGTTGCACAAAGATATTCTCAAGAAGAAGGAATAGACTATGACCGGACTTTTGCACCAGTTGCAAGGTTAGAGTCAATAAGAATATTCCTAGCTTATGCAGCTCATAAAGGATTCAAATTCTATCAGATCGATGTAAAAAGTGCATTTCTCAATGGAGACATCAAGGAAGAAGTCTATGTTAGACAACCCCCAGGTTTCATCTCTCCAACTCATCCTGATCATGTTTTTAAATTGCATAAAGCACTATATGGTCTTAAGCAAGCTCCTAGAGCATGGTATGAGACCTTAGCATGTTTTATTTTGGAAAATGATTTTATAAGGGGTAGAGTAGACCAAACTCTTTTTATTAGAACCCATAAGGCCAATATCCTACTAGTACAAATCTATGTAGATGATATTATCTTTGGATCTACTGATTCAAATTTGTGCAAAAAGTTCTCTAAACTAATGCATTCAAAATTTGAAATGAGTAGCATGGGTGAGCTTTCCTTCTTTCTAGGATTGCAAGTCAAACAACATGCTGATGACATATTTATTTCTCAAATCAAGTATGCAAAAGAATTGGTTAAGAAATTTGGTATGTTTGAAGCATCATGTATGAAAACACCTATGCCCACTAATGATGTACTAGATGTTGATGAACATGGGAAACCTGTTGATCAGACAACATATAGAGCAATGATTGGCTCTTTATTGTACCTTACAGCTAGTATACCTGACATAATGTTTGCTACATACATATGTGCTAGATTCCAAGAAAACCCTAGAGAGTCACACCTAACATTAGTAAAAAGGATTCTTAGGTATGTGAAAAGTTGTCCAAATCTAGGTCTCTGGTATCCAAAAGACTCGGGATTTGAATTAACTGGATTTTCAGATGCTGATTATGCTGGATGTAGAGTAGACAAGAAAAGCACCAGTGGAACTTGCCAGTTCCTTGGTGACAGACTTGTCTCCTGGTTCTATAAGAAATAAACATCTGTGTCCACTTCAACTGCTGAAGCTGAATACATGGCAGCAGGTAGTTGTTGCTCACAGATTTTGTGGATTCAAAACTAGCTTCTAGACTATGGTTACAACTTAGAAAGGTCAAAAATCTTTTGTGATAACACTAGTGCTATTTCTATAGCACAAAATCCAGTCCTCCATAGTAGGACAAAACATATAGAAATTAGGCATCACTTTTTAAGGGATAATGTTGAGAAAAATAAAATTGAACTTCATTATATCCCAACTGATTTGCAAAGGGGAGATATTTTCACCAAACCTTTGGATGAAAAGAAATACACCTTCTTCCTAAATCAGTTTGGAATGTTAGATGGAGGAAGCTTTAAATGAGATCCAAGATTTTAAAACTCTAAAATTGACCAAGACTAGGCTAAAAACTTAATTTTTCTAGTGTCTATAGGGTGCTTCAGATCTCTGAACTGCGCTCGATGATTTTCCCAAAGATCGTCGAACGGAGATCGACGCTTTCCCAAAACGTCGACCAGAGTTCAGCGCTTAAAGAGAGCGCTAGGCTATCTTCTTCTGGTCAGAGATCGTCGAGCGGAGATCGACGCTCTCCAATATCGTCGAATAGAGATCGACGTTATTGAAGACTCTTCAGATTCCTTTAGTAGCCCAGATCGTCGAACGGAGTTCAACGATCTTTCCTTTCTGGCGTCGAACCCTAATATAAAATTCATTTTCGGCCGTCGTTCTCCTTTTGCACTTTCATACTCTCTACAGAATTTTTTTTCTTTCCCTCCAAACTTCTCTGCACTTTGTCGTGTTTGTTTCGTTTTTGCTGGTAAACAATGGCTGTTTCAGTTATAGTTCTTGCTGCCATAAAATTCGATACTGGATTCGACATAGATATGGACTCATTTGAAGGCAGCGACCACGTATTCAAAGACATTCTCGAACTGTTCAAAGAACAGCAGTTGGTGCAGATTATGACCACAAGGATGAAACTTGCTGCGGATGAGATCAAAGAATGGGTGTACATGGCTCACAATTTGGATCAGAATACTGTGGTGGGTACTATTGCCGGGACTCGGGAATCTCTAACACCTGCTCTCCTAACCGAAGTTTTTCAACTAAGCACTGAAAATGATTCTGTTGAACTATCTGGAGAAGAGTTTGCAAATATGCTTGATAGAATGGGTCATTCTGCAGCAAACCCTGACAAGCTGCTCAAAAAGAATTTGTCAGTTGAATACAGATTCTTAGCTGATGTTGTGGGAAAAGTGCTATTAGCCAAGCACTCTGCTCATGATACCATTTATAGGTATCAATTCTGTTTGATGGCTGCTGTAGTAGATAAGAAACATCTCAATTGGGGAGAGATTTTCTTTGATTTAATCAAGAAAAAGGTGAACAAAAATTTTGTTAACTTTGGGAGGATCCTAGGGTTGTTCTTGCATAACAGATGCCCATAGTTGCTTGTGTCCAGTGGGATGCACATCAATGCCTCCAAGAGGCTGACCTGTTCCCTATTTGGTAAATGGGACAGGCTAATTGCCAAGCCAAGCAGAACTCCTGCTGCTGTCTCAACCTCAGGCACAAGGACTGCTCCAGTCACTCTCCCACAGGCAACTGCGCCATTGGAAGAGATGCCTGCTTCCTCCTCATCTCCACCTTCTCCACCCATTGTTTCATCCTCCATTCCTTCTTCCACCATCACCACCTCAACCTCCTCTCCCATCACAATTTCCTCTCCACTTTCAACTCCTTCACCACCACCAGCAACAACAGAAGACCAATTCCATCCTCTCCATTACTTTTCACCACTTGACATTGCCTCATCCAATCCATCTTTCAATCTAATGGATGATTCCTTCATGGATGATTCCCCCTCCTCACCTTTTGAGCCTCCATCATCATCTACCTCCTACCAACAACTTCTATATGATATTATTGCATAACCATCCTTCTCCCCATCCATCTCCACTCCAATAACTTCCATCTCCACCATTCTAATCTCTCAACCATCCATCCTACCATCCACCTCTTCTACTACAACTTCTGCAGCCCCTTCACCACCACTCTCCGTCACTCTATCCTCTACCTCTACTCAAGGTTCACTTGAGCAAGTAGATCTTCCTGCCCTAGCAGACATGCTATTTAGGATGCTAGCTCCCAGGCTAGCACTCCTGCTGGAGACCTCCATGGCTCCACTCCTGAAATCAATCCAGGAGCTATCTGCCAGGCTATCCTCTCTTTATCCTCCTCAGGCAATCTCTTCTATAGGGTGCCTTGATCCAGTTTCTACTGAATCTAGGCAGGGGGAGATGCCATATGAAGAAGAGATGGTGTCTGCTGCATCAGAGGATTTCCTGCCAGAGTTTACAGTTCCAGTACCAGTTCTAACAGTTGACCTCAGGTCACTGTTATTCGATTTTGATACTCTTCACTTCATCTGTCTACCAGCTCAGGAAGTGGAAGATCTAACTAAGGCCATTGTGCCTATTGCCAGCTATGAGCCCAGCCTGATTTTTGCATATATCAAATCTCTTAAGGCTGTGGAAAGTACTATTTCTGTTGATGATATGGGTGTTGTTGTTGTTGCTGTTGATGTAGTCCGTTCTGATAGTGCTGCTGACTTACTGATGATAGAGGTTGATGAGCTTGCTATTCATATTGAAGAACCTGCTGTCTCTAATGTTGTTATCTCAGTTTCAGTTTCTGCTTCTGAAGTGTCTGTATCTGCTGCTCCTACTGCCCCAATGGTTTCTACTGTTGATGAATCTGCTGCTGTTATTGTATCTGTTAGTGCTGCTTCTGTCACTGTTATTACTACTGCTGCTGCTGTTATCTCTGTTGAACAATCAAAACAACAAGAATACCTTAAAAGGATTGATGAATTATATGATAATCCTCAGAGTTCTGACAGTGACAAGTTCCAAACTGATTCTGATGACTCCTCTGCAACTATTGCAAGAAAGAGGAAAGCTTGAAGCAAGGCATTGAAGAGGGTACCTCCAAAAAAGGTGAAAGATTATAATGATATTCCTTATTATATTCTACATGAATGCCCCATCTCAGAACCCTGGATGCAGTATTCAAAGAATCAGCTCAAGGCTATGAAGAAAAAGAGGAAGATTGATAAGTATGATAAAGGATCTTCTCACTTTAATCCTCCTCCTCCTCCTCCTCCAGATGCAGGTACTGGTGGAGGTTCTGCTTCTCAATTTTTACCTACTGCAAAACAAAGCTCTTCTCAATCTTCATATAGATCTCAACCAAGAGGATATTATCAAAGAGGTTATCGATTAATAAGAGGACAGCAAAGAGGAAGTCAAAGAGACTATAAAGTTTACTCCAGAGATCAGTCAAGACAACATCCATATCAAAGGGAAGGACAAGGACCTATTGACTCAACCTCTGTTCCTTTACCTTATAAGCTAAAAGACACTATTACTTCAAGAAATCCTCCTTCTGATGATACTATGAATAGATATGAACCTCCAGTCCCTTTTGAAGATCCTGAAAATAATCCACTGTCTTGGACTGCCAGAATGAAGGAAGTAGCAGCATTGGATCAGATAAAGAAAGCAAGAGAACAAGGGAGAGACACCTCAAACATCTCAACCTTATCTGAGCAGAGAAAGAAAGAGCTAGAAAGATATTCATCCAGAAAGTTCTTTGACCCAGAAAGCTATATGAAATTGCACCCAGAGGTTGTGGTTCCCAGGCCCAAATATCAAACTTCTTTAGGTGATGATGATGACAGGAGATCAAAGAAGGAAGCTCTCAACCCTAACAGAGAAATCTTATTCAAGAAGGGCAATGAAAAGAAGTAAATGTGTAAGCTGACAATATATCTAAATTCTGACTGTCTGTTGTGTTTCTGTCTGTGGTTCTGCTATGTTGCATTTCCTTTCTCTGCATTGTTGTTTTTTTTTGCTTTTGAATTCTGTCTGTATGCTTTTTATTTCCTATCTATCATGTAAATAGTAATCCTTACCAAAATAGGGGGAGAGTGTTGGAACACCCTATTACTAATTTGGGCAAGGATCACTATAACACCTCTACCCGTCAAGAAGAATATAATAGAGGGTCCGGCCGGGGCCCCACACCATATTCCACAAACAGGCGGAGACGCTACGAACTAATATCATAATCAACGCATCCTAACACAGAGCATTCTAGCGGAAGTTTCACGGTTGAATCTTTGAACACAAGATAAAGAACACTGTCCACTATAACATAGGAATGTATACAAACATCAAAAGAGTCTGGCCTTAAGGCCTTACAACAATTTCTCTGAACAAGAGTGTGGATTACAGACATCGGCACGCAGGCCGGCCACACATGAACAAAAGAAACAAAACAATGCCTTCGAGGGCAGCAACGTAGCTTGGGCTTCAACCCGCTAAGTCCCGCTCGGACCAGCACCTCCAGTACCTATAAGAACCAATCCACCAAGCGGTGGCAAACAGGGCAACGGTCAGCATTCAGCTGACCAATTATAACGACCCTGCCCCTAGCACGGGGCAGCGGAATTCCATCCCTGCATAGCAATCGTCCAATATGATATATAGCAATTCAAGCAAGACGTGCACGACCGCACAATCACATATCACAAACGCCGGCACGACGGCCCGACGTCCCGTGCACTCATGGCACTCTCGGGTGCACCGGAAACACCGGATCTCACCATTGAGCATTTAGTCCGACACGCAGGCCCAGGACTCTCATTATGCCGCTGACGAAAGCCCAATGCCTTGGCGCTCTCATGTCCATCCTACATAATGCAGGTACAGATCAGCCACCCCCCGTTGCTCTAATTGCCTTGCCCAACCAAGTACATCGTACCTGAGGCCACATTTAATGGCGCGGGTCGGTTTCACCTTGCCTGTTCAGCACGAAGCCTTTTCATACAGTTGCAGCCCAACGCTCAACCGCACACAAAGTGGCAACTCACGACCACAAGATTTGCACCCAACTCTCACAATTTCCTGGACTTCCTCCAGTACTTTATCCATCATGCATACAAGAAATAATCACGGAGTCTTCTCCGATATGCAAACAAGCATCACCAATCCAGACCAATATGTCCGGATGGGCTTCACACAGCATGCCTAGATCCATACTCCAATTCCGGACTCTAACAAGGGGGACTTCACACATATCTACCCCAAGGGACGCCACAACCCACCGCACACTCGCGGGGAGGGTTTTCCCTATGCAATGCAGGAATTAAGGACTTCACATGTCCAAGAAGGAAATCGTTACCCTAAGAATTCGCTTCGGAGCCATGGAGAGAAATTTGAGACGGATGAAAGCCTTCGCAGCAGCGTTGCCTTCGCAAATCCGAACTCGGCTCGCGATTTGGACCACCGTAGCACCACCGGCAGCCGGATTCCACTTCTTCTTCCTCACCTTGCTCTCACCTCTCTCTTAAAGGTAGAAAGAGAATATAAACTTGGAAATGAGCCTTTCCTCCTCCTTTCCCGGCCTTATCAGACCAGGAATGAGCCCCAGCCATAGGATCCCCTTTAAGGAAAATGAACGACCAAGATCTGCCTGAAAAACTATACTTTTTGGCTGACACGGCCTGTGACACGCCCGTGTCACAGGCCGTGTACCCTTAAGCGGCACACGTACCGACTGAAAACTACCAGAACACGGGCATCGACACGCCCGTGTCGAACCTGACACGCCCGTGTCAGTCATGTGACACGCCCGTGTCACCCCTGTTACACGGTACTCAACTAGCTCTAAAACCAGTCAGAGCAGTACACGGGTAGGCACATGCCCTCGGACACGCCCGTGTCAAATCTGACACGGCCGTGTTCAAGGCTTGGTTCCGGGCCGTGTACATTTCTGACTCAAACCGGCTATTTATTTAGTGACACTCCCTGGGACACGCCCGTGTCCCAGGCCGTGTACCCCTGACACGCCCTGGGACACGCCCATGTCCCAAGCCGTGTTAAGCAGCCTGCACCTCAAATCCAGTTTTGAGATTTTTGGGGTGTTACAATCCTCCCCTCCTTAATAAAATTTCGTCCCGAAATTTGAAGACGGTAGGGAGAAAATAACAAAACATTTATATGTTTCTATTACATATACAACGAGCGAACAAGTTACGAAAATAACTCGGGAAACTCGGCTCGCATGGTCTGCTCGCGCTCCCATGTTAGCTCTTCTCGGCCACAATTATCCCATCGGACTTTGACCATCCCGATCACTTTGTTCCGCAACTATTTCTCGGCTCAATCCTCGATCTGTATAGGCTTCACCTTTGTCGTTAGCCCATACTCAACCGGCACTCGATCATTGTCAATTACTTGAGCTGGATCCTTGACTGCTTTGCGTAGCACCGAGATGTGAAACACGTCATGCAATCCACTCAATTCCGATGAAAGAGCTAGCCGATAGGCAGCTTCGCCAACTCGCTCCACCACTTCAAACGGACCAAGGTATCGCGGACTTAGCTTTTTCAACCGCTGAATCCGAGATACGCCTTTGAAGGGCTTAATCTTTAAATAGACCCAGTCACTCACCGCGAACTCCACGTTCCGGTGCTTAGCATTATAATACTTGGCTTGCCGATCCTGGGCTATTAGGAGCCTCTCTCGAATAGAGCGTATTGTTGAGGTAGCATCCTCGACCTCCTTTTTGCCTAAAAGTTTGGTCTCGCCAGTTTCTGCCCAAGCTAGCGGTGTACGACACTTACGACCATACAGCGCTTCAAACGGGGCCATGCCTATACTCGCTTGATGGCTATTATTATAGGCAAACTCGACCATAACAAGATGCTCTTTCTAATTCTTACCGAAGTCCAGGGCGCACATACGGAGCATATCCTCCATCGTTCTGTTGGTTCGCTCAGTTTGGCCATCCGTTTGCGGGTGAAAGGCCGTACTGAATGCTAACTTCGTGCCCAACATCTGATGAACTAATCTCTAATCCTTCGAGGTAAAGCGCCCATCTCGGTCACTTACGATGCTCCGGGGAACACCGTGCAATCGAACAATCTGCTCCACACAGAGCTTTGCCAACGTTTCCACTGAATCGTCCCGCTTGTTCGGTAGAAAGTGAGCCACCTTTGTCAACCGGTCTACAATCACCCAGATTGAGTCATGGCCACGCTGAGATCTCGGCAATCCGTGCATGAAATCCATAGAAATATCCTCAAACTTCCATTGCGGAACCGGCAACGACTTTAGGAAACCACTCGGCCGTTGACATTCTGCCTTTACCAAAGCACAAGTACGACATTTAGCCACATACGCGGCTATGTCCTTCTTTAAACCAGGCCACCAGAACAGTTTCTTCATGTCCTTGTACATTTTTGTGCTCCCAGGGTGAATTGAGTACTTTGTAAAGTGTGCTTCATATAGCAATCCTTCTCGCAATTTACCCGCACTAGGGACGCACAATCGGCCATCTTTCCGTAATAAACCATCATCCCAGGAGAATTGATCACCAGACCCCTCCTTTGCATAGCGTTGGAGACTTTCATCCAACTCCGTTGCCCGCCGAACCCTGTCAGCAAGGTCATATTGAACCTCCAACCAGTTCACGCATGCAACAGTCGAAGAATCTCTTTCCACACAAGATATCTCCAAAGCTTCCAACTCCTGGATTAACCGCTCATCATGTATCCGCAACCAATTTGCCCGCACCGGAGTCCGACGACTCAAGGCATCAGCGACCACATTTCCCTTTCCGGGAACATAGTGAATGTCGAAGGTATAATCCCCAAGGAATTCCATCCACCTCCTTTATCGCATATTCAACTCCTTTTGATCGAGCAGATACTTTAAGCTTTTATGATCTGTATAAATATCCACCTTCACGCCATAAAGATAATGCCGCCACAACTTCAGCGAAAAGATCACCGCCGCCAACTCCAAGTCATGGACGGGATAATTACGCTCATGCACTTTCAATTGACGTGAGCCATAGGCGATCACCTTGCCAAACTGCAGGAGAACGCAGCCTAAGCCGCTTCCTGACGCATCGCTGTATATCTCAAACCCATCTGTACCATATGGCGACGTCAAAACGGGCGCCGTGGTCAAACGACTTTTCAGCTCCTCAAAAGCTCTTGTGCACTCCGGTGTCCAAACCAACTTCTGATCCTTTCTCGTCAACGTAGTCAGAGGCAAAGCAATCCAGGATAAGTTCTCCACGAACCGTCTAAAGTAGCCTGCCAGTCCAAGGAAACTCCTGACCTCGGCCACTGAAGACAACACTGGCCAATCACGAATGGCACTTATCTTAGCTGGATCCACCGCTATGCCCTCTCCACTTACCACATGGCCTAGAAAAGCCACCGATGAGAGCCAGAACTCACACTTAGAGAACTTGGCATACAGCTTATTCCTTCGCAAGGTATGCAATACCAACCGCAAGTGGTTTGCATGATCTTCCTCCGATTGTGAATATACAAGGATATCATCAATAAACACAATCACAAACAGATCCAGGTATTCGCGGAACATTCGATGCATGAGATCCATGAAGACCGAAGGCGCATTACATAAGCCGAACGGCATCACTGTGAACTCATAATGACCATAGCGTGTGCCAAACGCTGTCTTGGGAATGTCACCTTCCCTAATCCGCAACTGGTAATACCCGGACTTCAAATCCAACTTTGAATAGACGGTTGAGCCTGCTAGCTGATCGAACAAGTCATCGATCCGTGGAATTGGATACTTGTTTTTCTCCGTCAGCTTGTTCAGTTCGCGATAATCAATACATAGTCGCAAACCACCGTCTTTCTTTTTCACAAAAAGAACAGGCGCGCTCCAAGGTGTCATACTTGGGCGTATGTATCCCTGCTCCAACAATTCTTGCAACTGAACTTTAAGTTCGGCCATTTCTTTTGGCGCTACCCGATACGGCGAACGGGACACGGGTTTCGCACCCGGCACCAGCTCGATAGCGAAGTCGATTTCCCTTTGGGGAGGTAACCCCGGAAGGTCCTTTGGAAACACGTCAGCATATTCCGACACAATCGGCACTTCACTCACACTGGCCTTCGGCGCCACCGCCTCTATGAGTGTGAAGAATAACTCCGCACCCTTCCGAACTGCCTTAACAACTTGGAGAGCGGATAACAACATCCCACTCATCCCTTGCATACCAATGAACTTGGTCTCTTGTTCGGTATTTTTCCCAAGTGTGACCTCTTTTGAAGTGCAATCAATACAGGCACGCTGCTCTGAAAGCCAGTCCATACCAAAGATTATATCAAACTCTTTGATCGGCAATACTAATGTTTCCACCTTGAACTCCCGACTTCCTATCTTGACCTCAAGACCGCAAGATCGATCCGCGCACATCAAACATCCGTTAGGCAACAACACCTTTACACTGTCTGTCGTGGTCCGGATAGGCACCCCGACACGAAAGACAAAGTCCTCAGACAGAAACGAATGTGAAGCACCTGTGTCAAACAGTGCTCGCGCCGGATACTCTCGTATAAGGACAAACCCTATAACATTACAATTAAAACAAGCACAGCACATCAAAAAAAACAAGAACATTAAAACCTACGCGCACCTGTGACGACATCCGCCTGCTGAATGGCCTCCTGTTGTCCAAGGTTGAAGACCCTGGGCTGCGCGTGCGAGGCAGAAGACTCCACCACAGCCTTCCCCTTCTCCGCATAAGACGCTCTTGTCTTCTTATCACCCTTTGGAGGACCTGATCGACATTCACGTGTGAAGTGTCCAACCTTCCCGCACGTATAACAAGCACGAGATCCATACCCAGATGTATCTGTCACAGTCGCAGAAGGAGCTTGTCTAGAAGACTTAGACTTCTTATTCCATCTCTTTCGGTAGCCAAACTTTTCCGGATGCGGCGGCTTAAACTCTGGCTTCGCAACCGCCAAGTTTCCCTTTGATTGCCCCCGTTTCATGTCCGTCTCCAAAGAACGAGCCGTACAGACTAAGGCTTGGAATCCCTGACTCACAGAACTCGAGAGCAAATACCGCAGCTCATCTCGCAGTCCCGCATAAAACCGACTAGTCTTACGCTCTTCTTCGGCGAAGATCGTGCCCGCATATCTTCCCAAACGGGTGAACTCATGCAGGTAGTCATCCACACTTCGATCTCCCTGTGCTAACCGTTGAAATTCCATTTCCATCGATATCCTTTGCTGCATCGGCAGATGTTGTGCTAAGAATAATCGAGAAAATTCTTCAATTGTAATCTCTGCCAATTGCCTGCCGGCCAAGTGATGCATTTCATTCTCATCCCACCACAATCGCGCCTCTCCTTCCAGTAGGAAAGTGGCTAACATGACTTTCTGTTCCTCCTCAACCTTGATAGCTCTCATAATCCTCTTGATCCTTGCAAGCCAATCCTCTGCTTGGGCTGGTGTACCCGCCCCATGAAACTGCGGAGGGTTGAAGCTCAAGAATTGCTTCCATTGTTGATCAGCTACCCGCGGACCAACTTCGGCTTCTACCGGTTCTTGCCGTACCCCATCTTGCGTTGGCACCACTGCAGGACGTGCCTGCCCAGCCTGTTGAGCATTCATCACAGCAAGTACCGTTTCCATGATGAGACGGACTGTTTCAGCGGATGGAGGAGTTGTGGGCACCTCAGCTGGTGCCGCACTCTCAACAGAACGTTGTGGTTCGGATTGACCCGCAACACTTCTGGTCACCTATATGTGTAAAATACACAGGTTAACGACCAATGAAAACGGCAACCATACAAAAAGAATACACAAGTTCAACAAACAAGTGTATTTGCATTCCTAAGTGGACAATCTTGAGTTCAAGTTAAGTGTTATAACGACAGCCAGCACTGACACGTGCTCGCCACCCCTCAAAAGAATTCGTCCGCGAATTCGGAAGAGATCGACCAACAAGCTGATACCAAATTGTAACACCTCTACCCGTCAAGAAGAATATAATAGAGGGTCCGGCCGGGGCCCCACACGATATTCCACAAACAAGCGGAGACGCTACGAACTAATATCATAATCAACGCATCCTAACACAGAGCATTCTAGCGGAAGTTTCACGGTTGAATCTTTGAACTCAAGATAAAGAACACTGTCCACTATAACATAGGAATGTATACAAACATCAAAAGAGTCTGGCCTTAAGGCCTTACAACAATTTCTCTGAATAAGAGTGTGGATTACAGACATCGGCACGCAGGCTGGCCACACATGAACAAAAGAAACAAAACAATGCCTTCGAGGGCAGCAACGCAGCTTGGGCTTCAACCCGCTAAGTCCCGCTCGGACCAGCACCTCCAGTACCTGTAAGAACCAATCCACCAAGCGGTGGAAAACAGGGTAACGGTCAGCATTCAGCTGACCAATTATAACGACCCTGCCCCTGGCACGGGGCAGCGGAATTCCATCTCTGCATAGCAATCGTCCAATATGATATATAACAATTCAAGCAAGACGTGCACGACCGCACAGTCACATGTCACAAACGCCGGCACGACGGCCCGACGTCCCATGCACTCATGGCACTCTCGGGTGCACCGGAAACACCGGATCTCACCATTGAGCATTTAGTCCGGCACGCAGGCCCAGGACTCTCATTATGTCGCTGACGAAAGCCCAATGCCTTGGCGCTCTCATGTCCAGCCTACATAACGCAGGTATAGATCAGCCACCCCCCGTTACTCAAATCGCCTTGCCCAACCAAGTACATCGTACCTGAGGCCACATTTAAAGGCGCGGGTCGGTTTCACCTTGCCTGTTCGGCACGAAGCCTTTTCATACAGTTGCAGCCCAACGCTCAACCGCACACAAAGTGGCAACTCACGGCCACATGAGTTGCACCCAACTCTCAAAATTTCCTGGACTTCCTCCAGTACTTTATCCATCATGCATACAAGCAATAATCACGGAGTCTTCTCCGATATGCAAACAAGCATCACCAATCCAGACCAATATGTCCGGATGGGCTTCACACAGCATGCTTAGATCCGTACTCCAATTCCAGACTCTAACAAGGGGGACTTCACATATCTACCCCAAGGGACGCCACAACCCACCGCACACTCGCGGGGAAGGGTTTTCCCTATGCAATGCAGGAATTAAGGACTTCACATGTCCAAGAAGGAAATCGTTACCCTAGGAATTCGCTTCGGAGCCATGGAGAGAAATTTGAGACGGATGAAAGCCTTCGCAGCAGCGTTGCCTTCGCAAATCCGAACTCGGCTCGCGATTTGGACCACCGTAGCACCACCGGCAGCCGGATTCCACTTCTTCTTCCTCACCTTGCTCTCACCTCTCTCTTAAAGGTAGAAAGAGAATATGAACTTGGAAATGAGCCTTTCCTCCTCCTTTCCCGGCCTTATCAGACCAGGAATGAGCCCCAGCCACAGGATCCCCTTTAAGGAAAATGAACGGCCAAGATCTGCCTGAAAAACTATACTTTTTGGCCGACACGGCCTGTGACACGCCCGTGTCACAGGCCGTGTACCCTTAAGCGGCACACGTACCGACTGAAAACTACCAGAACACGGGCATCGACACGCCCGTGTCGAACCTGACACGCCCGTGTCAGTCATGTGACACGCCCGTGTCACCCCTGTTACACGGTACTCAACGAGCTCTAAAACCAGTCAGAGCAGTACACGGGTAGGCACACGCCCTCGGAAACGCCGTGTCAAATCTGACACGGCCGTGTTCAAGGCTTGGTTCCGGGACGTGTACATTTCTGACTCAAACCGGCTATTTATTGAGTGACACACCCGTGTCCCAGGCCGTGTACCCCCGACACGCCCTGGGACACGCCCGTGTCCCAGGCCGTGTCAAGTAGCCTGCACCTCAAATCCAGTTTTGAGATTTTTGGGGTGTTACAATCACTATGTTCTTAGGAAATTGTATTGACCTTATTGTATAGTCTTAAAGGTCAATTAGAATGAGTCTAAGGGTTAGAACTTAGGTTTGGAAGCTGCCCCCAAGACCCTCTAAAATCAGAATTCAAGTGCAGAAGACTAAGATAATCTTTCATCGAGCTCAGGTCGACGAAACGTCGAACTCAGTTCGACTATATTTGAGCTCAGTTCAATGAGTCGTCGAACTCAGTTCGACGATCTTCAAGCTCAGATCGACGTTCTGTCTCTAGCTATAATTCCAGTCTCTGAGCTCAGTTCGACGATAGTTGAGCTCAGATTGATGATTTCTGTTTCAATTCTAGATCTAGTCTCTGAGCTCAGATCGATAATAGTTAAGCTCAGATCGACACTTTTCTGATGAGATCGACAATTTCAGGAATTCAAATTCAGACAGTTATGGAATTAAATCTGAGTTATTATCATCATTTATTTCAAAGGATTCTGTAGCCGTTTCAACTAATCTGGAACAAGTTTCAAGGAAGACAAAAGGGAATGTCTCTTAGGACTTTCCTCTAGAGACAAATTTCATTTAAGGCAATCATTTATGACTGGTCAACGGCTATCAAAAAGACAGATTTTCAGTATATTTCCAGAGAATTATTGAAAAAGAGAACAAGAGATTTCAATCAAGATTTCTGGGAATAGACTCAAGAGACACAAGTCTACAGGATTACTGAGTTAAAATTCATACAGAACACAAGGAACCATACTGTGAAGGAGATCATCAACTCAAGATCTTCTTGATTCAAGTGTTCAAAGGATTCTTCATCAAAGACTCCAGACACATCACATTTCAGCAACTGCTGAAATCATCCTTTGCTGGAGATCTAAAGTGACTGAAGACCTATCACCATATGCAAAGCTCTTCTTCCTGAACAACTGCTGATCTCAGGGGGAGCTTTGACAACATCATCCACTAGTCTTCTCTTAGACTGTTGACAGAGAAGAACAACAACTCTTTTTCTTTTCCTTTTCTCTCCTGTAAAAGGGTTTATCAAAACCCCCTTCAAAAGTTTTGAGGCTGGTTTCTGAGACCTTGTCAAAACTCAGTGGTGGCAAGACACCTGATCAAAAAATCTGGTTTGGTTTTTGAGCACCTTATCAAAAGCTCATTGGTGCCCAGGACACCTGATCAACTATTCCTGCAGTGGATTCCTACCTAGGGTGGTAGAAGAGTGGATGTACCCAGGTTGATTGGGGAACCACTATAGATCCTTATGTCTTCTAGTTTGCTGTGTTTTTACTTTGCTGTGTGTTGTGATTTTGCTTTCTTGCTAACCTAATTTTATATACTGCTAACACAATTACACCTATACTTAAATCAAGTCTTCCACTACAAATACTTTTTTATCTGGAAAATTATTTTAATATACTCTATTCACCCCCCCCCCTCTAGAGTAAAGGTAGATCTTATCCTCACTTTCAGTGTCGAGATAACGGAATTGTCTCGACATAACTGTCTTGATCTTCAAATTATCGAGATAACTGACTTGTCTCGACACAGGTGACTTGATCTTCAAAGTGTCGAGATAACTGACTTGTCTCGATACAGCTAACTTGTTCTTCAAGGTGTCAAGATAATGGACTTGTCTCGACACTGCTCCTGCAAAGGTGTCGACATAGTTGAAGTGTGTCGAAACTTTTGTACTTAGTCATTTCTCTGCACTGTAACTTGTTAGGTGTTGATTGTCCTGACTTCACTCAGCACTTTTAGTTGTATGACGTTGAGTGAACTTGCTTCACTCAACACTTTTGAACTTAGGCAATTTTCTACCTTTCCAGTCAGCTTCTTTGAGTCCACCTATCAATATAACATGGATCACATGTCCAATCAATATGACATAGGAACCCTGCATGTATGAACTGAAACATACATCAAATACATACTTGTGTATATCATTGAGTTGAAAGGGCTTCTTCAAATCAAGTATATTGTTTCTAATATACCCAACAATCTCCCCATATTTGGAGAAGTCATAACCCCAATTTAATGATATACAACACAATACCAAAATATGATAATTAAGATGTATATAAAAAGTACTGAACAAAATTATAAAGTGAACATCAATGTTAACACAGATATAATAAAGTGCAACCAAACTTTTTCATTACAATATGTTAAAAGATTGCACCTATTAGTTTTTTTTACAAGGTTCTTAAAACAAAATAACATAGTTCCTAAAAAAGAAATAATATTCTAAGATTGTTCTAGCTCTTTGATGACAATGCCTTTTCCTGATTGTATTTTAGCTTTGACTTTAGGCACCTTGTCATCAGCCACCTTCCCCTTTCCCTTGGCATTCTTGGCTTTAGAGATCTCTTCTTGCTTGAGCCTTTGCCTTTCAAGATAATGATAGGGCTTGGGGAAGTACTTGAAGGGTTCAATAAAATCAGCTGGGATCTTCCCTGCCTTTAGATAAATTCTGAATTTATGGATGATCTCCTGCTTCTTTGTATGCTTGACCTATTCCAATTCTGAATATCATTTTCCCCTGTCAGCTGTATTATTATTGACTGCTTTCCATGTAGTGAGTATAATGGATCTAGAAGTTAGACTCCACTTCAAAATCTGTCTTTGCTTCGTCCTGCTCCCTGAATATTTTCTTAGATAATTGAGCTTCTTTTTGCTTGATCAATATAGAAGAAACCATCTCTATAACGCCCCAAAACTTAAAGGGGAAACGGTTGGGTGACATGGCCTGTGACACGGGCGTGTCATGCTTGAGATCGATGAGATCGTGTGGTCGGCGAAATTTTGGCCGACGAGCATTGAGACAGGGAACACGGCCTGTGACACGGGCGTGTCCCAGGGGCGTGTCGGTCACCTAACGCCTCACCGAGCACTCAATGATTTTCAAGCATTGAGTGAGGGCACACGGCCTGAGATATGGGCGTGTCACAGGTCGTGTCCTGCTCAGGTTCATTTGTTGGTTTGTGTTGAGGAAGTTATACGGCAAGGGACACGGGCGTGTCCCAGGCATGTCTAGCCTATGACATGCGGCACAGGCGTGTCACATGGCCGTGTCCTTCTCAGGACATTTTGGTCCTGTGTCGTTTGTAGCACACGGGCCGTAATACGGGCCATGACACAGGCGTGTCACATGAGACACGGGCATGTCCCAAGCCATGTCATAGGCTGTGTCCTTGTCGGGATTTTCTGGTTTGACACCGAATGAGGAACACAGCCTTGGACACGAGCGTGTCGCAAGCCATATTCGGCCTAGGAAGTTTATTTTCCTGGCGAATCGTGGCCGTCTGTTTCCTTCTTTTGGGATCCAAGGGTTGTGGGTGGTCTATGCTGGATTTAAGGCCGAGAATAGGGTTTTCAAACCCTCATTTCCCATCTTCATCCTCTTTCTAAAAGCTTAGAGAGAAGGGAGAGCTAGGAGGAAGAAGGAGGTCAACTCTGGCCGCCGGTGAATCTTTGGAGCCCCGTTTCGCGAGCGGAGTCCAGATCCATGAAGACAAGATCATTGCGGTGGTGTTCATCCGACCAAGTTTCTCCATGGCCAGGAAGAGAGGTCGTAAGGTAACGACACTTGTCCTCTTGGTTTTAGGATGCACATTTAGCATCTTTTCTTTTCAGTTTTGGGCTCCAGATCTCTCAAATGAGAGGGGTTTGGGATTCCATGGTTAAAGAGGAACCTTCGGGTCGATTGTGCCCGTCCCCGGCATGTTTTTGCATTAGAGATCCGCTCCATTAGTGGATTAGGCATTTTGGGTGAAGCCGTAGTCGCGACCGTTAGTCCGACTCGGTGATGTTGCATAGTGAGCCTTGAGGATTCGGTAGAAATCTGTTGCGGCAAGACTTCGTTGTGATGTATGCATTTTCCCCCCTTTTCTTGAGTGAGTACTCGTAGCCGAAACTGACAAGGTTAACTCCGCTTTGGCCGTAGATGGTTTCCTTGGTGTGCGGGAACGTTGCAGTACAGATGGTGGATTAGGGTGGGAAAGTATAGGATTGTGTTGTTCTAAGGCGTGGCTACGTCTCCGTGATCGGCTGGCTATCCTGTGATGTGCAAGTCATGTGAGGAGAGTGTCACGACGAGACTATTCCCCTTCTGTGAGACTGACGAGAACGCCGAGCGTAGGGCAAGCCCGGGCAATGAAGCCATGAGCGGATGGGGTCCAGTAAGGGTTCTTAGAATCGGTTTGTGTGTGAGACGGAATCCTAACGTGAGAAGTCAGAATTTGCAGGCAAGACCAAGGTTTAAGACCCGTGTGCGGGTTGGGCCTTTGCAAGATTTCCGTGTAACGATGCTTAGGCCGTTAGGGACATTGTAGTTCCCTTTTTATTTTGCGGCTTTATGTCAATGGGGAAATGGAAGTACCCAGTTGTTTGATGATGTGTTAGATGCATACGAGATAGGGTGCCTTGGGCAAAGCCCGTGTTTGCATACATGTTGCATAGTAGGCCCCTTTCACACTGTTCTCAACATAGGAAACCTGTTTGTTGTATGAGACATCCAAACCTATTTTAAAGCTTTATATATATTTATGTGTATGGTGTACGAAGTGCTGACTTGTAGGTTGCAGGGGTACCCTGGGGTCCATTAGGGGCGGCTGGGAGGAGATGTGTTGGTAACACAGTAGAGGTCAGCCTTTGCTGACCCACGTTACTTCAAATCTTTACAGGGCAAGGATCGCAAGCGGGAGCTAGTGCACCGAGAAAAAAGCCCTAAGCCTCATGAAGAGTTGTTGTACTTTTAGCTTGCTTCCTTTGATTGTGTGATTCATGTTGTAGATTTTGTCCGGCTTGCACGCCGAGGTAGCTTAGGAGTGCTTTTGCACGTTGATGATTGACCTTGTGGTATTTATGTTTTGGACTCTTTTTATGTAAGGCCTTAAGGCCAATTGATACTCCTGTTAGTGGTGGATAACTTCTAGTTGTTTTATTTGTTTCCGTTGTGTTTTGTTCTGAGTTTTGAGATCGGGTTTTAAATATCATCTTATAATGTCGAAGCTGTGGCGTCTATATGTTGTGGGGCCCCGGCCGGACCCATGTTATACAGTCATTATAGGGGAGGTCTTACAATTTGGTATCAGAGGCAGGTTAGCGTGCCAAGGTAAGGATTCGTGGTCGAAAGTCATAATCGAGTCGCGTTAAAGAAGTTATCCACATAGTAGTATTGTGGGATCATGAGTGTCTTTGTGTTTGAGTCTTGTGATTAGATACTGATTTGTGTTTTCTTTGCTTGTGTTAAGAGTGCAAGCAATGAGGCGGGAACGTCGAGTCCAGGAGAAGAGCTCTCAACGAGTAGCGCTACTACGCCAGGTCCTTTAGGCATAGGGTAACCCCGGCCGACTTTTGTCGCATGCTTGCAGAAGCAATGGTGGCGGCCTAAGCTACAGCGACAGCACAAGTAGCATCCCTCGTTGCTCAGGTAGTAACTCCTACTACCCCGGATACGGCGACGGTCGTGCCGGGCGAAGAAGCCAGGCGGGTAGAGCCATTGGCCGAAAGTGTAATAGTAGGGCATGGTGACCGGAAAATGAAGTATTTCATGAGCTTCCGCCCTTCAACCTTTAAGGGAGTCGGTACGCCAATGGATGCAGACGATTGGTGGGCTCGGATTCAGGAGCTTTTGAGGGCGGCAGAGACACCAGAAAAGAAGAAAACAGAGTTTGCAGCCTTCATGTTGGACGGAGACGCCAAGTTGTGGTGGGTGAGCCATAGTGGCCGGCAGTTTCCTGGACATCCCCCGTCCAATGATGAGTTTGGGAATGCTTTCCTGTAGAAGTACATTCCCGCGTCGACAAGGTTACCCCTCCAGAGATAGTTTATGCACTTGGTGCAGCGAGACAAGACCGTGGACGAATATGTTCAGGAATTCACTCAGTTGGGTCGTTATGCGGGAACGACCATGGCGGATAATGAGGAGAGGGACAACCTATTCTACAACGGATTGAGTGAGAAACTGAGGAAACCCCTCATATCTATTAAACGCGTGGGTTTCAACAAATTGGTTGAGGCGGACAGGATTTTGGAAAGTGATATGGAGCGTACCCAGCGCCGCAAGGGTTTCGCACCCAAGCAAGGGGAAGGGAAACCTTCTCAATCCCACAGGAAGTCGGAAGGGACCAGATGGAAGAAGAAGCCTCACTCATACAAGTCCGATGAGAAAAGTAACTGGACGTCTGGAGGGTCTCGCTCTAAGGGACCTCTGACGTGCTATAATTGTGGCAAGGCAGGGCACATAGCAATATTTTGTACTCAAGGAGGCACTTAGCAAGAGCCAAGGAAGGAGCAGACGGTGCGCTCTGGCCCCAGTGCCGTAGAGAAAGGTAATATGGCGAAGTCTAGCGCTTCTCAATTTCAACCGGTGCAGCCAAGGGCCTATAACCTTGGGCAACGGGAAGCAATCTGTCAACCCGATGTGGTGACAGGTATGAGAGTTTAACTTCCACCTTGGGTTTTCATGCTTTCAAGCCGTTTATGTTTGTTGCATGTGTTTAGGCTTTGTGATAGTTTTTGGGTACCCCGCTAGGGTACTGTTTGATACAGGAGCGTCGCACTCTTTCCTTACGGAAAGCTTTATCCGGAGGATTGGAGTTGAGTCTTTCTCAACGGACACATAGTTGAAAGTGCGCATGCCCAATGGGTCATCCATGACTACCAGGGCTAAAGGACATATATGTTGGAGTTTAGACGGTGTCGACTTCATGTTGATAGCGGTAGTTTTACCGTTGGATGAGTTTGATGTAATATTGGGGATGGACTGGCTAGCAGAGCAGCGTGCCAGTATTGACTGCATGTCCAAGGTGGTAACCCTGAGGAGCAAAGGGCAAGCAGAAGTCAAGTTTGAGGGTCTTCACGGAGTGGCCTGTTCCCTAGTTTCGGCCATGCAGTTAGTGCGGGCGGTTAAACAAGGAGGTGTAGCCCTTGTAGCATTGTTGGAGGTTAGCCTTTCCAGGTTATCTCTTGGAGAAGTACCCGAAGTGGCAGAGTTCAGGGGCGTGTTTCCTGAGGAGCTTCTGGGAGCACCTCCTTGGCGGGAGATTGATTTCTCTATCGAGTTAGTGCCTGAGACTAGGCCGGTGTCACGTCCTCCCTTTAGGATGGCACCAAAGGAGTTGGCCGAACTTAAAGTTCAGTTAAAGGAGCTTTTGGAGCAGGGGTATATCAGACCCAGTTCTTCACCGTGGAGCGTGCCGATGTTGTTCGTAAAGAAGAAGGATGGTAGTATGCGGTTGTGCATAGACTACCGAGAGTTGAACAAACTGACTATCAAGAATAAGTATCTGATTCCTCGGATAGACGATCTGTTCGACCAATTGGTGGGGTCGGTGGTGTATTCCAAGTTATACTTGAAATCAGGGTACTACCAATTACGAATTCGAGACGAAGACATACCCAAGACCGCATTTGGCACGAGGTATGGTCACTTTGAGTTTTCAGTGATGCAGTTCGGGCTGACGAACGCACCATCCGTATTCATGGACTTGATGAACCGAGTATTTTTCAAATACTTGGACTCATTTGTAGTCGTCTTTATTGATGACATTCTTGTTTATTCCAAGTCGGAAGCGGAGCACGAAACTCACTTGAGGATAGTGTTGCAAGTGTTGAGAGAGAATCAGCTTTATGCAAAGTTCTCCAAGTGCGAATTCTGGTTGGAGAAAGTGGCGTTTTTGGGCCATGTGATTAGTGGGGATGGGGTGGCAGTCGATCCAATGAAAGTGGAAGCCATCAGAGATTGTCCAGTGTTGAGGATCGCTGCAGAAGTCCGGAGTTTTCTTGGACTAGCCGGGTACTATCGAAGGTTCGTGGAAAACTTTTCGCGGATAGCTCTACCCCTCACTTCACTAACTCGTAAGGATCAGAAATTCGTGTGGACACAAGAGTGCAATCAGACGTTTGATACCCTGAAGGAAAGGCTGATGACAGCTCCAATCCTAAGTCTGTCGAAGGGCACTGAAGGATTTCAAATTTTCAGCGACGCATCCGGATGCGGTTTGGGGTGCGTTTTGGTGCAACATGGCAGTGTGATCGCCTTTGGGTCTAGGAAGTTGAAGCCTCACGAGATAAACTACCCTGTCCATGATTTGGAATTGGCTGCGGTAATTTTTGCGCTGAAATTGTGGCAGCACTACGTTTAGGGTGCAAAAGTGGAGATATTCACGGACCACAAAAGTCTGAAGTATCTCCTAGATCAGAAGGACTTAAATATGCGTCAACGCAGGTGGGTTGAGTTCCTTGGGGACTACGATATGGCGATTTAATACACACCAGGCAAAGCCAATTTGGTGGCTGATGACTTGAGTAGAAAATACTATTGGAAAGGAAATTGGATCGAAGCTCATGATGAGCGATTGAGGCAGGACTGTGAGTCCCTCGGCATAGAGTGTGTCGCCAGAGGCAAGTCTAATGTAGCTCGATTGAATTGGATTGAAATGCAGAACGATTTGAGCGATCGTATTCGGGAAGCGACCTGCTTGGATACGGAGTACCAACCATACGTGGAAGAAGATCTAAAGGGCGAGGGTAGCGCCTGGGAGATGATTGATGGGATTCTGAGGAAGGGTGGGAGGATTTGTGTACCGCAGTTCGGCAAGCTCTATGAGGAGTTGATGTTTGAGGCCCACTTCACAAAGTACTCCATTAACCCGGGTAGTACAAAGATGTACTTAGATATGAAGAAATCCTACTGGTGGCCTGGTCTGAAGCGGGACGTAGCTTTGTATGTGAGTCGGTGCCAAACTTTTGCCTTGGTGAAGGCCGAGTGTCAGAAGCCGGGCGGGTTTTTTAAGCCTCTTCCTATCCCAGAGTGGAAATTCGATGACATCTCCATGGATTTTGTGCATGGGTTACCTAGATCGCAACAGGGTAACGACATAATTTGGGTGATCGTGGACCGCTTGACCAAAGTGGCACACTTCATCCCAAATTGGAAGGAGGACAGCGTGGAGAAGATGTTGGAATTGTACGTTCGCAACATTGTGCGACTGCATGGGATTCCGAAGAGCATAATTAGTGACCGTGATGGACGTTTCACGTCTAAGGATTAGAGGTTGGTGCAGAAAAGCCTGGGCACGAAGCTCAAGTTTAGTATGGCCTTCCATCCTCAAACTGATGGGCAGACCGAGAGAACAAACTGTACTATGGAGGATATGCTGAGGATGTGTACTCTTGACTTCGGCAAGAAATGGGAGGATCATCTCATCATGGTAGAGTTCGTATATAACAATAGTTACCAAGCAAGTATAAAGATGGTACCATACGAAGCTTTGTATGGGAAGTGGTGTCGAACACCGATGTCTTGGACAGAGGCGGGAGACACCAAGCTTTTGGGGAAAGAAGTTGTAGCTGACGCTTGTGAGTTGGTGCAACCCATTCAAGAGCGCATGAAGGTAGCTCAAGATCGACAAGCGAAATATTTTAATGCTCGCCACAGGAATATGGAGTTCACGATAGGCGACTAGGTTTATTTAAAGATCAAGCCGTTCAAAGGCGTTACACAGATTCGCTGACTCAAGAAGTTGAGTCCGAGGTTTTAGGGACCGTTCGAGGTTATAGAACGGGTGGGAGAAGCAGCGTACCGGTTGGCGTTGTCCACGGAGCTGAGTGGATTACACGATCGATGTCTTACATGTCTCCGTCTTGAGGAAAGCTTTGGTAGAGGCTAGCGTGGCGATCGAATCAGCAGCAGTGCCGATAGAAGAGGACTTAAGGACGTGAGTTCGTCCAATCAGTATAGAAGATTCAGAGATTCGACAGTTGCGGAACAAGGAGGTTAAACTCGTAAAAGTTCTTTGGGACAACTGTGGTCGCGAGGATTCGTGGGATCGAATGCAGGCAATTCTTGAGGAGTACCCCGAGCTTTTCTTCTCAGTTACCATTTAAGTTTTGTGTACTTTCCATATTTAAATTTCGGGAAGAAATTATTTCAAAGGGGAGGAATTGTAACGCCCCAAAACATAAAGGGAAAACGGTTGGGTGACACGGCCTGTGACACGGGCGTGTCACAAGGCGTGTCGTGCTTGAGATCGACGAGATCGTGTGGTCGGCAAAATTTCGGCCGACGAGCGTTGAGACAGGGAACATGTCCTGGGACACGGGCGTGTCCCAGGGGCGTGTCGATCACTCAACGCCTCACCGATCACTTAACGATTTTAAAGCGTTGAGTGAGGGCACACGGCCTGAGACACGGGCGTGTCACTGGTCGTGTCCTGCTCGGGTTCATTTGTTTCTTTGTGTTGAGGAATTTACACGGCCAGGGACACGGGCATTTCCCAGGCGTGTCTAGCACACGACATGCGACACGGGCGTGTCACATGGCTGTGTCCTTCTCGGGACATTTTGGTCATGTGTCATTTGTGGCACACGGGCCGTGACATGGGCCTTGATACGGGCGTGTCACATGAGATACGGGCGTGTACTAAGACGTGTCACAGGCCGTGTCCTGGTCGGGATTTTCCGGATTGACGGCGAATGAGGAACACGGCCTTGGACACAGGCGTGTCGCAAGCCGTGTTCGGCCCAGGAAGTTTATTTTCCTGGCGAATCGTGGATGTCCGTTTCCTTCTTTTGGGGTCCAAGGGTTGTGGGTGGTCTATGCTAGATTGAAGGCCAGTAATAGGGTTTTCAAACCCTCATTTCCCATCTTCATCCTCTTTCTAAAAGCTTAGAGAGAAGGGAGAGCTAGGAGGAAGAAGGAGGTCAACTCCGGCTGCCGGTGAAGCTTCGACACCCCGTTTCGCGAGCGGAGTCCAGATCCGCGAAGGCAAGATCATTGCGGTGGTGTTTATCCGACCAAGTTTCTCCATGGCCAGAAAGAGAGGTCGTAAGGTAACGACACTTCTCCTCTTGGTTTAGTATGCATGTTTAGCATCTTTTCTTTTTAGTTTTGGGCTCCAGATCTCTCAAATGAGAGGGGTTTGGGTTGTCATGGTTTAAGAGGAACCTCCGGGTCGATTGTGTTTGTCCCCGACATGTTTTTGCATTATAGATCCGCTCCGTTAGTGGATTAGGCATTGTGGGTGAAGCCGTAGTCACGACCGTTAGTCTGACTCGGTGATGTTGCATAGTGAGCCTTGCGGATTTGGTAGAAATCCGTTGCGGCAAGACGCTATTGTGATGTATGCATTTTCCCCCTTTTCTTGAGTGAGTACTCGTAGCCGGAACCGACAAGGTTAGCTCCGCTTTGGCGGTATATTGTTTCCTTGGTGCGCGGGAACGTTGCAGTACAAATGGTGGATTATGGTAGGAAAGTTTAAGGTTATGCTGTGCTAAGGCGTGGCTACGTCTCCGTGGTTGGATGGCTATCCCGTGACGTGCAAGTCATGTGGGGAGACTGTCTCGGTGAGACTAGTCCCCTTCTATGAGACATAAGAGAATACCAAGCGTAGGGCAAGCCCGGGCAATGAAGCCATGAGAGGATGGGGTCCAGTAAGGGTTCTTATAATCAGTTTGTGTGTGAGACAGAATCCTGACGTGAGAAGTCAGAATTTGCAGGCAAGACCGGGGTTTAAGACACGTGTGCGGGTGGGGCCTTTGCAAGATTTCTGTGTAACAGCGCTTAGGCCGTTAGGGACATTGTAGTTCCCTTTTTGTTTTGAGGCTTTATGCCAATGGGGAAACAGAATTACCCAGTTGTTTGATGATGTGTTAGATACATGCGAGATAGGGTTCCTTGGGCAAAGCCCGGGTTTGCATACATGTTGCATAGTAGGCCCCTTTTACACTATTCTCAACATAGGAAATGTGTTTGTTGTATGAGACATCCAAACCTGTTTTAAAGCTTTATATATATTTATGTGTATGGTGTATGAAGTGCTGACTTGCAGGTTGGAGGGGTACCCCGCTGTCCGTTAGGGGCGGCTGGGAGGAGATGTGTTGGTTACACAGTAGAGGTCAGCCATTGGTGACCCACGTTACTTCAAATCTTTACAGGGCAAGGATCACAAGCGGGAGCTAGTGCGCCGGGTGAAAAGCCCTAAGCCTCATGAAGAGTTGATGTACTTTTAGCTTGCTTGCTTTGATTGTGTGATTCATGTTGTAGATTTTGTCCGGCTTGCACGTTGAGGTAGCATAGGAGTGCTTTTTCATATTGATGATTAACCTTGTGGTGTTTATGTTTTGGACTCTTTTTTTGTAAGGCCATAAGGCCATTTGATACTCCTGTTAGTGGTGGATAACTTCTAGTTGTTTGGTTTGTTTCTGCTATGTTTTGTTCTGAGTTTTGAGATCGGGTAGTAAATATCATCTTATAATGTTGAAGCTGTGGTATCTGTATGTTGTGAGGCCCCGGTAAGACCCATATTATACGGTCATTATAGGGGAGGTCTTACAATCTCCACCTCCTCACATACTATATTTTGAATCTGTAGTGGAGGACTGTATATTGATTGTACTGTAGTTTGAATGGACTCAAAATGAGCAGCAAGACTCAGCAGTTTGATCTTCATCATACCTTAAGGAAGGTGAAAGACTTGATTTCAAGAGCCTAGACACCTAGAGGGGGGTGAATAGGTTCTAATTTTCTTTAATAATTTTAGGCAAGTAACTAGATCTATCACAGCATAGAATATACAATCCATAGCATAACATTCACAGCACAGCACAGTACACCAGATTTATAGTGGTTTTCCAAGTTATGGGTACATCCACTTTCCCCCTTCGCCTATCCAGTAGAGAACTGGACTCAGCTCAACTTCTTTCCACTAACTCAGATCCAAAGATCTTACAACTCAGAACCTGATAGGTTCCTACAGCTAAGACTTATACATGTCCTACCTCAGATTCTTCACAAGAACTCTACCTCAGGCAACAGCCCTACCTCAGCCTTTATCACCAGGCTTACAACTCAGACTTTCACAAGTCCTACACCTCAGGCTCTCAGCCCTACCTCAGCCTTTATAAATACAGGCTTACAACTCAAATCTATAAAAGATCTTACAAGGAAAAAGAATATTTAGTTGTACAGAAATTTCACCCAGAAAGAACTCTCAATTGGTGTGAGCTTCTTGATCAGTTCTTGAATAAACTGTATACTTTAGATCCAACCTGACTTAGCTTTTTCAAAGCTTCTTGATTGAAAAAAATGAGGTTGATCTTCACTTGGTGTAGAAGTTGATCTTCAGACAGCTCCCTTCTTAGATTCAGAATTAGATCTGAATCTTTCTTGCTGACTGTTCAGGATCTGCCTTCTTAAGGGTTCCCCCTTTCTTGTTGTTGAATTCTCTCTCGGGTTTTTTGTTGGTATGTTCCCCCTTAATTTCTCAATTGCTCGTCTTGGTTGTCATGGATCAGTCCTTTATATAGAGTTTCTTAATGATTACCGACTGATCCGGTTTGTAACAACCTTCTGACAGTTTTGACAAAGGTGTCAGACTTGATGTTTATGATAGTTGTCAAGTCTTCAGTCATGACAGCTAATTCTACAATGACTTTATATCTCAGCAGGAAACACTTGGCGAACTACTTCACATGTGTTGACACAAAAATACTAAGTGTCGACACAAGTCTTGATGATGTCGACACAGCACTCAATGTGTCGACACAGTCATTATTCTGCTTCTCGACACAGCTTCTGTTGTATGTGTCAACACAAGTCCTGTGTGTCGACACAACTTCTCCTGGTCTCGACATAGCCGATGCTGACAGATGGCGTTGAGTGTATGTCCAGACATCGTTGAGTGTGTGTCGACATAAGTCCTGTGTTTCGACACAACTGCTCCTGGTCTCGACATAGTTGTTGTTGACAAATGACGTTGAGTGTATGTCCAGACATCGTTGAGTGTGTGTCGATACAAGTCTTGTGTGTCGACACAAGCCCTTCAGACTCAGTATAGCTGTTGTTAATAGATGGCATTGAGTGTGTGTCGACACAAGCCTTCTTCAGGTGTCAACACAATTCCTGGGTGTCGACACATGCCTTGCTTTTGGTGTCAACATAACTCCTGGGTATCGACACAACTCCTACTTCAGGTGTCTACACAATTCCTTACAAGTGTCGACACTTGTACTTAGAAATTTTCCTGCATTTCTTAACCTGCACATTGGAACTCAAACATCCCATCAAATACAAATTGATATATATCATTGAGTAAGGGGAGGCTTCTCCAAATCTGGTACATAGTCCAGTGTACCCAACAATTTCTCCCTATTTGGAGAAGTCATAACCCTTAGTCAAAGATATACACCACACATAATAAATCAAAGAAAAATAGATGTTCATAAATTTCATTGCAGGGTAACATATAAACATAGATAATAGCTAAACTCAATACTGAAAATGATGTCATTCATTAATCAGAAAATTATTTAGGTTTACATGTTTCTTTAAAGAACAAAAATCAAAAGATTACATTGTTCTACATATTAGCCTATTTATCCTAAGATAGACTAGGCTCCTTGATTACTATTCCTTTTCCAGATCTAATTTTAGCATGCACATTAGGTTCAGTATCATCAACTGGTTTCTTTCCTTTCAGGTCTTTCTTCTTCAGTTCTTCAGCCTTGATCCTTTGCCTTTCAAAATAGTGAAAAGGCTTTGGAAAGTACTTGTTAGGCTCCACAGAGTTAACAAGTAACTTACCAGCTTTATCACTCCTCCTATACTGAAGTATAGCCTCTTGCCTTGCCCGATACTTATTCCACTCTGGCTCAGAGTACCATTTGCCTCTATTATATGTCTTGTCTTTCACAGCTTTCCAAGCAGTTAAAATAATGTTCCTGGAGGTATGACTCCACTGCTCAAAATCAGGCTTTAGTTCTGCCTGTTCTCTAAACCTTTTCTTGGAAAGTTGTGCCTCCCTCTGAGCTTCCTATACAGCCTCTAACATTTCTACCTTTTCAATAATAATATTTTGTGCCTCCTGTGGAGGGCTATACATTTGCTGAACTTCTTGCTGGACTATATCAAAATCAGCTGGAGGATAAATGACCTGTGCAACCTCTGGCTGATCCCCTTCAATGTAGGCAGGTTGAACACCAGACTCAGCAGTATTATCATTCTTACATAGGGGTGGAAATCCAAGTGTATCTCTGATGGTATTAGATACCCATTTTGCATGATCAGAGCTGGTTTTGACTAATATTCTCTCCCCCTTTATGACTTCTCTAGCTCTATGATCTCTTAGATCATTCTTCTGAAACCTTACTTGATCAGCCAGATATTCTGCACCTTCTTTGTAGTAGGCTTGGAATTTAGTCAGGTGATCAAAAATAGTCTTTTGAGAAGCTTCAACTGCTTTTTGGACAGCAGCTAGATCTGCTTGTATTTGCTTGGATACTTTAGATTTCAAATCAGTAGCAATACTTCCCAGTTTTTTGAGAATTTCATCATGGGAGTCCTTGAGATTTTCATTTGATCTGAATTGATTTTCTAAAATATATCCTTGCTTGACTGTAATGTCCTCAACTTCAGTCTTTATCAGCTGTTGTTGCTCAGCCAAATATACTACAACATTACCTCCCTTATGGAAGCAATCTGTCATCTCTTTCTTATTCAAGTTGACTTTAAATTTGATGGATTTAATGTCTTGAGCCAGATGGAACTGCAGTTCTTTATGTGACTCATCCACATATTTCTCCAAAGACTGTCTTTGCTCATCAAACTTGACTTGCAGTTGAGCCAGTAGTGAATTGAAGTCAATACTTTGAGCAGGTGGTGGAGTGACTGTTTGTAAGGCTTTCTTATAGCCTGTGCTCTTTTTCTTGATTGTAACTAATTTTCTCTTTTTAGCCATGGAGGCTTCTTCATCATCAGAAGATTGAGATGAGCTTTCTATATCTACAGTTTCTTTTTTTAACTGGGGCATCCAGTAGCTCCTCCCCCTCTGTTCCTGGTAGTTCCTTTTCTACTTTTTGTTGCTCCCCCTCAGTCATTGTTGTAGATAAATCAGGGAATAGTTCCTGAAAGTGAAGGGATAGATACTACTCTAGAGGGGGGGTGAATAAAGTTATCAAATTTTGCACAGACAAAACTTAATAGTCTACCCAACTCCCTTGGAGTGAAGTGCGGAATGAAAAGATTATAGATATTGATTTAACCTTAAAGCCTAACACAAGTGATGTGCACAAACACAAGCTAACTGTAATTACAGTTAAGGCTTGGAAAACCTAATCAGCAACTAGCAACCTAGTTATATCTAATCACAGCCACAATGCAGGAATTAAACAATGGAATCCAGACGACACAAGGAAATTTATAGTGGTTCCCCAAACAACTTGGGTACGTCCACTCTTCTACCCACACGGTAGGAATCCACTCAGGTTTTTGATCAGGTGCCCTGCCACCAACAGGATCTGCTTCAGGTAGATCCAGAAACCCTTTAGACTTTTGATCAGGTGTCTAAAAACCAAGCACAGGTTTTTGATCAGGTGCCCTGCCACCAAGGGATACTTTTGAAGGGAGTAATAACCCTGTACAGGAGGGGGAAGAAGGTTAAGATGTCTTCTCTATTTTACAAAGATTAGAGAAGCACAAAAACTTGCACTGAGCTAGAATGCTCTAAAGAATCAAGGCTCCCCCCTGGCTCAAAGATGTCCAGGTGAAGTCTTGCTTCAGTGCAGAAAACTCTTCAAAAAATTCTGAAGGAAAAGCTACAGGAAGAAAGTAAATAATAAAATCAAAGATCTTCAAGCAGCTATCTTCTTCTTCTTCTTCAAAGGAACTCTGAGTTTGAACTTCCTGAAAGCAGGAGAACTCAGGTGAAGAAGAGATGAAGATCTTAACACTTCTCAGTTAGATGGAAATTGCTGAGAGCAGAAAGCTTTTTCTTGATGAAGGCTTGAAAGCTTGAATGAACAACTGGTTAGCTATTAGCTAGCTTGAATCCTTCTTCAAAGGGTCCTTTATATAACATCAGCAAGCAACGGCTCTCTTCCATTTGAATTATTTGTCTTCTTCTGAGCCTTGAGACCTGGGCTGTAAATATCAAGAAGACAAAAACATCTCTGCAGTAAAACATTCTATAAAAGGAATAAACCTCTTTCTAAGAAGCTGCAGGCTTAAATCAAATAACAGAAGGACTAAATAAAGTCACATCAGAAATAATCTCTTTATAGCAAAAAGAAGACTTTTCAGTCTAACGGCTATAAAGGGCTGACAATAGATAAAGTAATTTATAATGACAGCTAATAAGACAAATAACTTTATCTTAAAAAGATTTGACTCAGGCAAAAGAGATGGAGCAAATATTGCCTGGTAATTTTATCATACAGCTTAAAATAATGTGCCAGAAAATGTATTAATTAATTAAATATAATAAATAAATACAAAATACAAAGGCAGACAGAAAACGTCGAACGACCCTCGAAGATCGTCGAACGACGCACGGAGATCGTCGAACTATCGGGCAGATAGTCGAACGATCCAGATAGTCGACCTATCGAAGAAGATAGTCGAACTACCCCGGCAGATAGTCGAACTATCAGAGCAGATAGTCGAGCTATCAGATAGTCGATCTGTCTTGGACAGATAGTCGAACTATCAAGCGCACAGAGATAGTCGACCTATCAAGCAGATAGTCGACCTACCTCAGAAAACAGATAGTCGAACTATCAACAGATAGTCGAACTATCAAAACAAACCAGATAGTCGATCTATCAGCAGATAGTCGAACTATCAGATAGTCGAACTATCAGGACAGATAGTCGAACTATCAAAGACAACAGATAGTCGAACTATCAACAGATAGTCGAACTATCAAGACAAAACAGATAGTCGATCTATCAACAGATAGTCGAACTATCAAAGCGGAACAGATAGTCGACCTATCAACGCAGACAAAGCGTCGACCAACTGATAGACGATCGTCGATCAGCCGATAGACGATAGTCGAGCGGCGTTCGACTATAGTTGAACGAAAAACTACTTAACCAAATTCTCAATCTGAAAAAGTGAGGACTCTATAGCTAGACTTCTAACCATTGACCATAGATATTTCTTGGGTCAAGGGGCACAAAGGAGAGGACTAAACTCAAATCAAACTAGGGTACCAACAATCTCCCCCTATTTGAGTTAAGTCTCTCAACATCTAAAACATAAAGCTAGCTAAAGAGCAATAAAATAATACAGAAAATAGTTAACAATTAACTAGCAGATTATCAAACAGATAAATAAATATAGCACAGCAGTTAATCAAACTATGGATCAACAGAGTCAGGCTTAGAAACAGAAGAGCTAGAAACAAAAGAGATTTTCCTTAAAGGATCATCAGATTCTTTCTTTGACAGTTTCAGGTCCTGCGCACCAATGATCTTCAGTTCTGCAGCTCTTGGGACTACTGCTTCAGGATGCTTTTCCATATATTGGATCAAAAATCTCAGGATTAACCTGGAACTTTTCAAATTCTTTCTTTCTGTAAGCAGACATGGTAGTTAGACCAGTCGTATCTTTTCCTTCGGCTCTAGCTTTTCTTATTTGAGCTGCTCCAACTAGTTCTTGAAAGCGAGCCATCCTAAAGTTAGGATCAAGCTCAGGATTTTCATAAACAGGCTCAGGAGAAGCAGCATCAGCTATTTTATCTTGAATAACTAGATAAGACATTGGAAGCAAACTTAGCAAAAGGGTTCTTGCTAGAAATTTTAAAACAAAGTAAACTATTTACCTTTTGAGACAATTTCCTCAGACTAAATTGGAGTTGGAGATGGAATTCTTTTCTTTGGAGAAGGAGGTGGGGAAAAGGTTGGTCTTTGAACCACAGCCTCCTTCATTTGTCTTTGAGAGCCAGAAAACGATTTGCCTTGTGAGCTTTGATAACTTTGTCTTGGCTGGGGCTGAAAAGAAGCAGATCTTCCAGAAGAGGCAGCAGGATTAGCTGATAGGTTCCCAGAGGCTCCTGCACCTGGAGGAGGAGGAGGACCTCTGGGAGTCCATCTTGAGACAGGACTATCATACCTCTTAGTTCTTTTTCTTTCTTTCTGCTGATTCTTTGAAAACCACATCTAGTGCTGAAATTCCTTGGATTTAGGGTCAATGCCCTTCAAAATATAATAGGGAGTATCATTATCCTTACTGGGAGGTGGAGGAGGAGCAGCTTTTCTCTTCTTTGAGGCAGTTTTCTTTCTCTTTGATTTCTCAGAAACATCAGAATCATCATCATCATCAGAATGAGATGAGGGAGGATTTTCATAAGGATCATAGGCTTCTGAAACAGCCTTTTCTTTAAGCTTCAGAGCAGATTTTTCTCTTTCCTCTTCTATGGCATCCAGAGCCAGAAGGGAATCTAAGTCCAACCCTGGTGAGTCATCCTAGATGGTTGACTTTTCAATTTGCAGATCTTTTTCTTTCTCTTTTAAAGATTGTACTCTTAAATCCCAGGCAGCTCTTGCTTGAGCTTCTTCCAAATTCAGAACAGGAGAGTCATCCTTGACTTTGTCTTGACTCTCAGATTCATCCTCTCTATCATCTAAAAAAGATTCCAATTCAGGATCTACTTGAGTATCAGGAACACTTGGATCAGCTTCAGAAACAACTGCTACGATCTGAGCAGCTAAATCTTCTCTAATAACATCTGTAGAATTATGAATACAGATCTGCTAAATAAACAGAAATCATTCCTTCCAGGAATTCACAAACTAACAAATTAATCGACTCATCAACAAAACGGATGAAAGAGTTACCTTCATACTTGACCATCTCCCATGATTCATTCAGATATGAAGTTATAATTCCTTCTAGGAATCTAGCAATCACAGGAGTGGTAAGATCTTCTAAGCAGACTTTAACTGCAATTTCAGATAGCAAGATTCCATCTGCTATTTCCTTATCAGACAAAACTGGAACTATTTCTTTCTCAGCAGGAGCTATTTCTTTCTCAGCTGGAGCTATTTCTTCCTCAGCTGGAGCTATTTCTTCCAGGGCTGTCATGACTGTATCTTTTATAGCTGGAGGTGAGGCAGGATGGTCTGAGGCATCTTCATGGAACATCTCCCCCTGCCTGATTTCAGTGGAGACTGAAACCAGGCCCCTTGAGGAAGATGGCTCAGCAGATTTTGAAAGGGATTTGATGGAGGCAGATAAGATATCAATGGAGGCTGCAAGGGGAGCGATTGCCTCTTCAATCATGGTTTTGATTGAGGGGGTAATCAACTCCACAATGCGGGAGATGAATTCAGGAGAGATCTCAAGAGATGAAGGATGTGAAGTGGATGGAGCTGCAGCAGATATGGTAGTAGTGCTGGGATGAGAAATGGTGTGGACGGGGGATCGAGCAGGAGATGGAGCAGGAGAGTTAATTGGGGAATTAACTGGGGAATGAACGGGAGATAACGGAGGAGTAGGAATTCTCTCTGATCCTAACAAATCAAAGCTAGGAGCAGATATCCTAGCCAGATGAGCAGGTAGAGGAGAAGCTGGAGGGGAAAGAGGAACAACCGTAGTTGTTTCTGGAGCAGAAGAGGAAGAAGGTCGTACTTCAGCTGAAGTTGATGGTACTTCAACTGAGGCAGACAGCAAAGCAGAGGAGGAGGAGGGAAGAGCTGAGCCAGCTTCAACATGGTGAGGAGTGACTGATTCAGTCCTGGTGTCCTCAGATGTTGCTGGAGCAGGTTTCACAAACGTTCTCTTCCACTTAGAGAACAAGTTGGGATCCATCTTCTTGCTTGCATTGATTGTTGTTGCAGTTGAACTCAGCAGCTGGGGGTATTTTTCCTTAAGGAAGATTCCAATGACCCTTCCTAGGGTGACTTCCTTCTTACCAGTCTTTTTCCTTATTAAATCAAACACAACTGCTGCCCAATCGATCCTATTTCGATTAACAATCGCACACATCAGTGCGAATTGCTGCCTTGTTATATTGTCGTGGGCAGAGTGCTTACCCAGGAGCACTTTTCCTACTAACTCAGCCAGAAACTTGATCTTGAAAGGAAAATTCACTTTGAGCAGCTTCGTGGGAATGCCCTCAGCATGTCCCAGCTCAACTAGCATTCTTCCGAATTCCTGAGCATCTTGCTCATAATCCTCGTCACCATTAACTAATCCAAAAACATCAGATAAAACGGCCGGAGTCAAGATTACCTCTTCTCCGCCGATGGTACCAGTCATCGATTCGTCTGTGGAAGACGACGTGAAAGCCCATTCTTTGATTTCTGGGATGTTTATCTTAATCCTTGCAGACATTAACTTCTCTAATCCCTGATCCCGGCACAGCTGTAGAACTTCTACGATTCCTGCATCGCAGCTGCTGAACGCGTCGAAATCCACGCTAAATCCTGCATCAAACTTCACGACGGCTAGAACTGCTGGGGAAACCGCCATTGATTCGCTGGAGAAAGCTCGAGAAAGCTGCAGAGAACGAAGAAGACGAAATGCCCGGAAATCGCAAGCGGGAAAGCAGAATGCGAAAGGGCACGCTCCGTCGACGATAAAACACAAGATCTTTTAACCTAGGTCGACTATCGGCTTTATATTAGACCGGGAATAGTCGATCTATTAAAAAGATACTTGACCCGATAGTCGAACGGCCGTTCGACGATCGGCTCAGAAGCAGAGTAGTCGAACCATCGTTCGGCTATTTCTGGCTTCACAAGCAACAAGCTGTCGTCATTCAGAGATCGACGATGAGCTCAACCTGTTCAACGATGGTCGAACGTCGATTGACGATCTTCAAACAGATAAGCTATCATTAACCAGAGGTCGACGATAGGCTTAATCCGTTCGACGATCTTCGATCATCGTTCGACGATCTTCAAGCAGATTTCAATATAGGCAGATATAGTCACACTTAGTCTCGTCCATTAATCATGCCTAATTGAACTAAAAAGAACAGATGCTTCTGTTCATCTAAAGGCTTGGTGAATATATCACCTCTCTGAAACTCAGTGGATATGAACTCAAGACAGATCTTGTTCTTTTCCACACAATCTCTCAGGAAATGGTGCCTAATCTCAATGTGCTTCGTTCTAGAGTGGTGCACTGGATTTTGTGCAATAGAAATGGCACTGGTACTATCACACATGATCTTGGTGTTCTTGTGTGAGTAACCATAATCCACAAGCTGGTTTTGAATCCACAGGATCTGTGAACAACAACTGGCAGTTGCTATATATTCAGCCTCTGCAGTTGAAGTTGAGACAGAGGCCTGCTTCTTACAGAACCAAGAGACCAATCTCTCTCCCAGGAACTGGCAAGTTCCTGAGGTGCTCTTCCTGTCAACTCTGCAGCCAGCATAATCAGAATCAGAATATCCAATTAATTCAAACTCTGACTCAGCTGGGTACCAAAGTCCTAGATCTGGACATCCCTTCAGGTATCTCAGGATTCTCTTTAGAAGAATCAGATGAGATTCCTTGGGGTTGACCTGGAATCTAGCACAAAGGCATGTAGCAAACATTATATCTGGCCTACTTGCAGTTAGATATAATAGGGAACCAACAATGGCTCTATAATTCTTTTGATCAACTGGCTTGCCGTGATCATCAGAATCAATAACTACATTAGTAGTCATGGGTGTAGGCATTGCTGAAGCATCAGCCATCCCAAATTTCTTTACCAATTCCTTGGCATATTTGGATTGGGAGATGAAGATACCATCAGCGTCTTGCTTAACTTGGAGACCAAGAAAGTAAGACAGCACACCCATGCTACTCATCTCAAACTTAGAGTGCATCAGGTCAGAGAACCTTTTGCAAAGTTTGGGATCAGTGGAGCCAAAAATAATATCATCTACATACACCTGAACTAACAGGATTGTGTCCTTGTGATGCTTGACGAAAAGGGTTCTATCAACTACTCCCCTAGTAAAGTTGTGCTCTAACAGGAAACTAGCTAAGGTCTCATACCAGGCCCTAGGAGCTTGCTTTAGTCCATAAAGAGCTTTCTGCAACTTAAAAACATGAGAAGGCTGAGTTGAAGAAACAAACCCTGGTGGTTGTTCAACAAACACCTCTTCCTTAAGCTCACCATTTAGGAATGCACTTTTGACATCCATTTGGAACACCTTAAACTTCATGAAGGCTGCATAGGCCAAGAAGATCCTTATTGTTTCTAGCCTTGCAACAGGAGCAAAGGTTTGGTCATAGTCTATACCTTCCTCCTATCTGTAGCCCTGAGCTACAAGCCTAGCTTTATTCCTTACTATAATTCCATTTGCATCTAACTTGTTTCTATACACCCACTTGGTGCCTATGATCAGTTGGCCTTTAGTTCTTGGAACCAAAGTCCAAACTTTACATCTCTCAAACTGATTGAGCTCCTCTTGCATTGCAATGATCCAGTGGGGATCTAGCTCTGCATCTTTAAAGGTGAGGGGCTCAACCTGTGAGAGGAAACAAGCATGCATCACATCCTGTCTTAATTGGTGTCTTGTTTGCACACCAGCTGATATGTCTCCAATCACTTGAGATGTGGGGTGATCTCTAAGTGTGACAATATCAGCAAGTGGGATGTGATCTTCAGCAACAGTTGGGATTAATTCCTCAGGAGGAATTTGATCTACAACAGCTTCAACAGCTTCAGCAATGTCTTCATCACTGTCTGATTCAGTGATCTGAAGAGTTGATAGTTGAAGAATTTCTTGAGGGGCATCAGGTACCTGCAAAGAACTGGAGGAAGAAGAATTTTCCTTCTCCTTGTAAAACATCTGAGACTCATCAAAAGTCACATGCACAGATTCTTCTATCTTACAGGTAGACTTGTTATAAACCCTATAAGCTTTGCTTACTTGGGAATATCCAAGCATGATTCCTATTGAAGCTTTTGCTTCAAATTTTCTAATATATTCTTTATTATTATTATGAATATAAACAATACAGCCAAAAACTCTAAAGTAATTAATTTTTGGTTTCTTTCCTTTAAGCAACTCATAAGGAGTTTTACACTTAAGTTTGTGTATCAAACTTCTATTCAGGACATAGTTGGCTGTACTAACAGCTTCTGCCCAATAGGATAGAGGCATGTTAGCATCTGCCAACAATGTACTAGCAGTTTCAATTAGTATTCTATTCTTCCTTTCAACTACCCCATTTTGTTGAGGAGTTCTAGGAGCTGAGAAGCTATGTTTGATACCTTCTCTCTCACAGAATTCTTGCATGAGAAGAGAGTCAAACTCAGTACCATGATCACTTCTGATCAAGGCCACATGAGTAGAGTACTCAGTCTGCACGCATAATAGAAAGTCTGTAAGGGCTTTGAAGTTATCAGACTTAGTTCTCAAAAAGAAAACCCAACTGAACCTAGAGAAGTCATCTACAATTACTAATGTGTAATACTTCCCTCCTAAACTCTGTACATTTATTGGTCCAAAAAGGTCCAAATGTAATAAATACAGGATTCTAGGAGAATCACTTTTATTTACAGATTTAAAAGAATTCTTGGTTTGCTTGCCTAGCTGACAAGCCTTGCATAGGCTCTCCTTCTTGTAGGGGCAAGAAGGTAAACCTCTAACAAGGTTGTGCTTAGATAACCTAGATATATTTTTAAGGTTTACATGACTAAGCCTTTTATGCCATAGGGAATTATTATTAAGGGTTACTTCATTAAACAGGCAGATTTCAGAATGAGATGAATTGAAATCTACTAAATAAATGTTACCTATTCTAATACCTACTAAAACAATATTATTATTTAAAGTAATATTGCAAGAGAAATTAGAAAATGAAACCTGGTAGCCAGCATCACATAGCTGGCTGACTGAAATCAGATTATGCTTCAGTCCATTGACATAAGCAACTCTCTTGAAAGTAACTGCTCCAATTGTGATCTTGCCATAGCCTTCTGTCTGACCACAGCTGGAGTCTCCAAAGATAACCTTTGGGCCGAGCTTAGCTTTGAACTTTGACAGTAGATCTTTATTTCCTGTCATATGCTTAGAGCATCCACTATCCAAATACCACTTATTTTGAGTGATTGGATAGGCCTTCACCTGCAAGACAATTATTTAGACAAAGTGGACCCAGGTAACCTTGGGTCCCTTGTTTTTCACATAAGAAAAACTGGAAATATATGAGAATGCAGGCTGAGGGTGATAACCTAGTGGGTTAGATCTCCTAGGTGGGATTCTCCATGCAGATGATGGGTCAACAAACCTAGGGTTTCTATTCTCATTTGGGTTTCTATGGAATTGATTATGATTTTGAAAATCATGTTGAAATCGTCGATCGATGTTCGACGATGGGCGCTCAGATCGTCGAGCTTCGTTCGACCATGGAGCTTCCGATCGTCGAGCGGCGTTCGACGCTCTTTGCATTTCTTTAAAGAACTTCTTTCTCTTTTCTCTCTTAGCTTTATTTAAGGTTTTATTAACCAGATTTACTTGCTCAGTGTTCTTCTTTCCACTAGCTGAAATGAAGTTCACTGGAGTTGAAAGATTATTTTTAAGAAGGACTGGGGGTTCACTGGGAGAAGCTCCTAAGCCTAGTTTATCATTACCTGACCTAGTGTTAGTCATGCTGGTAATTTCTAACAACTTAAGGCTTCTACCATTAAGGGATTCTTCTAATCTCTTAGACTTAGCTAACTCTATTTTAAGAAATTTAATTTCTTCACTACAAGTAGTGAGGTCTTCCTTTAACCTAATGTTTTCAGAGGCTATTGATTCTGAGTCAGCTAACCTATTTCTAAGTTCTTTTATTTCCTTTTCTGAGCTAATTAAATCTAAACATAAAGATTTAAATTCTAATTTAAATTCTTCTGAAGTAAAATCATAAGAAGAAAGTACCTCATCTTCAGTAGGCATCTCTTCATCAGAATCAGAACTCTCTGCAGCAGAGTGATTGCTGCAGGCATCTATTGCCATTAGGCAAACTTCTTTTGCCTTCTTCTCTTCCTCATCTTCACTGGAGCTTGATGAGGAGGATTCTTCATCAGAATCACTCCAGGTTTCAGCAATGAAACCTCTCTCCTTCTTCTTGTTTTTGTAGGAGGATGGCTTGGAGTGCTTCCTGTGTTGTTCTTTTTCTTTTCTCTTTTCTTTGTTCTTCTCCTCTGGACATTCTGGCAAGATATGTCCAGGCTTCCTGCATCCATAACAAATAATTTCTTTAGCAGGAGAGCGATCATACCTTGGTTTGTCTTCATAGCGTGAAGACTTCTTTCTGAACTCCTTTCTCCCCATCTTGAGAAACCTTTTGGCAAACAATGCCATAAGTTCCTCATTAGATTGGCTGCCTTCAGAAACATCTGCAACCTTAAGAGCTAGAGATTGCTCTTTTCTTGTTGGAGTGGGGGTCTTGGCTTCAGCTTCTGCTTCTCTGGTCTTCAGCACTTGCTCAAAAGACTTGAGCTTGCCGAGGAGAGCTTCAGTTGAGATCTCATTAGTACTTCTGGCTTCCTTGATGGGCCAGATTCTTAGATCCCATGTGCTAGGGAAGCACATAAGAATCTTATCATTGACCTCTGTCAATGATATGTCCTTGTCCAGGGTCCTCAGCTCATTGATGATTGAGCTGAGCCTGGTGTACATAGCTTCAACTGATTCAGCATCAGTTTTCTTGAAGTTCTCATACTGTGAGATCAGGTTGGACCTTCTATCCTTCCTTTCATCAGCTGAACCAGCTACAATCTGGTTCAGTGTGTCCTACATGGCCTTTGCTGAGGAGCAGTCAGCCACCTTCTGGAACACCTCATCAGACATTGTCTGAGCCAGTATGTTCATTGCCTTGGCATCTGCAATTTTGGCCTTCTTGTATTCATCATTGTAATCTGGAGGAGGCACTGCACTCATATCAGATGATGAGGCAGTGGCAGCAGCAGGTGCTCTTGGGGGACCTGACAAAATAGAAGCAAAGATGCTTTCATCAATAGAGTTCATATATAATTTAATCCTTTCCTTCTAGATGCCAAACTTAGCTAAGTTGCATGCTGGAGGTCTGGTGCTAGAATAATTCTTAGACTGGGCCATGATAGTGAATATCTATAAGCTCTTGGTATCTATCAGGATCTTGTGACTTAGGTGTTAGCCTATATAGTCAGTCAACCTCCCTCTGATACCAATTGAAAGTGAAGGGATAGATACTACTCTAGAGGGGGGGTGAATAGAGTTATCAAATTTTGCACAGATAAAACTTAATAGTCTACCCAACTCCCTTGGAGTGAAGTGCGGAATGAAAAGATTATAGATATTGATTTAACCTTAAAGCCTAACACAAGTGATGTGCACAAACACAAGCTAACTGTAATTACAGTTAAGGCTTGGAAAACCTAATCAGCAACTAGCAACCTAGTTATATCTAATCACAGCCACAATGCAGGAATTAAACAATGGAATCCAGACGACACAAGGAAATTTATAGTGGTTCCCCAAACAACATGGGTACGTCCACTCTTCTACCCACACGGTAGGAATCCACTCAGGTTTTTGATCAGGTGCCCTGCCACCAACAGGATCTGCTTCAGGTAGATCCAGAAACCCTTTAGACTTTTGATCAGGTGTCTAAAAACCAAGCACAGGTTTTTGATCAGGTGCCCTGCCACCAAGGGATACTTTTGAAGGGAGTAATAACCCTGTACAGGAGGGGGAAGAAGGTTAAGATGTCTTCTCTATTTTACAAAGATTAGAGAAGCACAAAAACTTGCACTGAGCTAGAATGCTCTAAAGAATCAAGGCTCCCCCTGGCTCAAAGATGTCCAGGTGAAGTCTTGCTTCAGTGCAGAAAACTCTTCAAAAAATTCTGAAGGAAAAGCTACAGGAAGAAAGTAAATAATAAAATCAAAGATCTTCAAGCAGCTATCTTCTTCTTCTTCTTCTTCAAAGGAACTCTGAGTTTGAACTTCCTGAAAGCAGGAGAACTCAGGTGAAGAAGAGATGAAGATCTTAACACTTCTCAGTTAGATGGAAATTGCTGAGAGCAGAAAGCTTTTTCTTGATGAAGGCTTGAAAGCTTGAATGAACAACTGGTTAGCTATTAGCTAGCTTGAATCCTTCTTCAAAGGGTCCTTTATATAACATCAGCAAGCAACTGCTCTCTTCCATTTGAATTATTTGTCTTCTTCTGAGCCTTGAGACCTGGGCTGTAAATATCAAGAAGACAAAAACATCTCTGCAGCAAAACATTCTATAAAAGGAATAAACCTCTTTCTAAGAAGCTGCAGGCTTAAATCAAATAACAGAAGGACTAAATAAAGTCACATCAGAAATAATCTCTTTATAGCAAAAAGAAGACTTTTCAGTCTAACGGCTATAAAGGGCTGACAATAGATAAAGTAATTTATAATGACAGCTAATAAGACAAACAACTTTATCTTAAAAAGATTTGACTCAGGCAAAAGAGATGGAGCAAATATTGCCTGGTAATTTTATCATACAGCTTAAAATAATGTGCTAGAAAATGTATTAATTAATTAAATATAATAAATAAATACAAAATACAAAGGCAGACAGAAAACGTCGAACGACCCTCGAAGATCGTCGAACGACGCACGGAGATCGTCGAACTATCGGGCAGATAGTCGAACGATCCAGATAGTCGACCTATCGAAGAAGATAGTCGAACTACCCCGGCAGATAGTCGAACTATCAGAGCAGATAGTCGAGCTATCAGATAGTCGATCTATCTTGGACAGATAGTCGAACTATCAAGCGCACAGAGATAGTCGACCTATCAAGCAGATAGTCGACCTACCTCAGAAAACAGATAGTCAAACTATCAACAGATAGTCGAACTATCAAAACAAACCAGATAGTCGATCTATCAGCAGATAGTCGAACTATCAGATAGTCGAACTATCAGGACAGATAGTCGAACTATCAAAGACAACAGATAGTCGAACTATCAACAGATAGTCGAACTATCAAGACGAAACAGATAGTCGATCTATCAACAGATAGTCGAACTATCAAAGCGGAATAGATAGTCGACCTATCAACGCAGACAAAGCGTCGACCAACTGATAGACGATCGTCGATCAGCCGATAGACGATAGTCGAGTGGCGTTCGACTATAGTTGAACGAAAAACTACTTAACCAAATTCTCAATCTGGAAAAGTGAGGACTCTACAGCTAGACTTCTAACCATTGACCATAGATATTTCTTGGGTCAAGGGGCACAAAGGAGAGGACTAAACTCAAATCAAAACTAGGGTACCAACAGTTCCTCCAAAGTTACCTGCTGCTGTATCTGAACAGGAGAAACAATGTTGGCTTGAGAAGCAAAAGGTTCTCCCTGGACATCCAGATATTTATCCAGGGCCTTCTCTATATAGGAGATGCTCACTTGCTCATCTTGAGCTGTATCTGTCATCTGCACATCTGGTGCTTCATTCTCAACAGTGATCAGTGCTTCTTTGTTTATGTCTGATACAATGTCCATCACTGTATTAGCAGCATACTCACTCTCCAGAGTAGCTTCAGTAATTCCTCCCCCTTGGGCAGGTAGCTCAGGTTGTTCAGTGCCTTGTACTGTTAATTCAGTGTTCTCTCCCCCTAGAGTGGAGGCCATCTGATGCTCTGGTTGCTGACTGCTCTCCGCTTGAGCTTGGGCTTCTTTTTCCTATTGTTCTTCATCTGAACTGAAGACAACTTCTTCAAAATCATTAGAGGATTCTGCTTCCTGAACAATTGCTTTCTTCTTCTTATCCTTCTTGACATGTTTCTATGGAGTAGAAACCTCTTTGGTCAATACTCTATCCCATCTGGATAGAATTCTCATGTCCATCCTCCTCATATGATTGATCTTGGATCCTGGCAGTTGATTCATAATATCTAAGATAGTTGAAGCTAAACACAAGCTTAGGATTCTACCTAGATTTGGCTTCTTAATTCCTTCTTGGATCTTGTCAAACACTACTGATGACCAGTCTGTTTTTACATTGTATATGACTCTGGTAATTAGGTTGAACATGTAGGCAGATATCCTATCATGTCCACCAGTCTTGCAGAGAATCACCTTGCCTATTATTTCTGAAAGAAACTTACCTTGGGAATTCATCCCCTTCCTGGTAATTGACAATCCTACCTTGGTATTTGGATTCAATCCACACCAATTTAGTGCATCCTTTACATAGATGGAAGTATGTCATCATCTTCTTTAACTCGGGGAAGTTGAAGCGACTTCTTGATCATCTTAAGTGTGAGTTTCACTCTTGAATCCTGAACTGTGGCTTTCATCTTCTTTCCTTCATAATCCACAATTGCAGATGAGTAGAATTCAAGCACTTCCTTCTTCCAAATTATTGAAGGTTCAGGGACCAAAAACTCCAAGCCATTTTCAGAAATTAGGGTAATCACACCCTTGATGTCCTGTGAAGCTGTCTCGAATCCCCCGCGAACCAGCTCGTATCCTTCATTCACCTTGTCATCCTAGTGTGGCGCCATTGATGAAAGAGAGAGAAAAAGACGAGAAAAGAAGTGAATATCTATGTCGACACAAGGTCTAGGGTCGAGAATTCTGAAAGCTTAGTCGACCAGATTTTGTCTTTTTCTATTTATAGAGTTCATGTATAGGGTAGGTCAAAAGACACGCCTTACTTAGTAATAATACTAGTTGACAAAATTTTACATGTGTCAACATAAAAGACTTGGATCTCGACAAAACTTATTTTTAGTCGACACGTCTATGTGTCGACAAACTTATGTCAGTGTCGACACTGGCTAGTTAAGTCTCGACAGAGTGTGTCGACACAAATATTGTTTCTGTGTTGACACAACATACTGAGAGTGTCGACACAATTTGCTTGTGTCGACACAAACTTTCTTACTTACCCAAATTTCCTGAGAAATTTTGTGCTTACATATTCTACTTTGGAAAGCTTGTGCTGACCTATTCTAGGTTCAACATACCTAATTCAATTTTAAAATAATTGAATTTAATTTCATCTAGAGGTTTTGTAAAAATATCAGCAATTTGATTATTTGTGTTCACAAATTCTAGACTAATATTTTCCTTCTCCACATGCTCTCTGATGAAATGAAACTTAATTTCTATATGCTTAGTTTTACTGTGTGAAACAAGATTATTAGCAATAGAAATAGCACAAGTAGAATCACAAAATAGTGGAATTCTACTTACCTTGATGTTATAGTCTTCAAGTTGACGCTTTATCCACATCAACCGTGCACAGCAGCTGCCTGCAGCTATATATTCTGACTCAGCAGTTGAGATAGTAACACTTGTTTGCTTCTTGTTGCTCCATGACACCAACCTTCCACCTAGGAATTGACAAGTTCCTGTGGTACTTTTCTTGTCTTCTTTGCATCCTGTAAAGTCTGCATCTGAGAAGCCTGTTAGTAAGAAATCTCTATTCTTAGGGTACCAAAGACCTAGATTAGGTATGCCCTTAAGATATCTCAAAATTCTCTTAACAATAGTGTAATGAGATTCCTTTGGGCATGCTTGGTACCTAGCACAGACACATGTTGCATACATGATGTCAGGTCTACTAGCAGTCAAGTAGAGTAGAGAGCCAATTATCCCTCTATACAAAGACTCATCAACAGGTTTCCCTGCCTCATCTTTACCTATATGCATACTTGTTCCCATTGGAGTTTTCATGATGGAGGCTGAGTCCATTCCATATTTATTAATCAACTCCTTGGTGAACTTAGACTGAGAAATGGATAATCCATCATCAGTCTGTCTAACTTGAAGTCTCAAGAAGAACTTTAGCTCACCCATACTGCTCATTTCAACTTCCCTTACATAAGTTTGGCAAACTTTCTACAAAGGTTGTTTTCAGTAGATCCAAAGATAATGTCATCCACATATATCTGGACTAGGATGATCATGCCTTTAGATTCCCTAAAAAATAGATTTTTGTCTATCATTCCTCTAGAGAATTTATTCTCAATAAGAAAAGCAGACAAGGTTTCATACCAAGCCCTAGGGGCTTGTTTCAAACCATATAGAGCTTTCCTAAGCCTATATACATAGTTAGTATAGTGAGAGTCTACAAAACCTGAGGGTTGTTCAACATAGACTTACTCTTTTAAGTCACCATTCAGGAATACTGACTTTACATCCATCTGATATACCTTGAAACCTTGATAGGCAGCATAGGCCAAGAACAGCCTTATAGCTTCCATCCTTGCCACTAGGGCAAAGGTTTGATCAAAGTCAATCCCTTCTTCTTACCTGTAGCCTTTTGCTACTAGCCTGGCCTTATTTTTGATTATGGTGCCATTATTATTAAGTTTATTTCTATAGATCCACTTGGTTCCTATAACATTGTGATCCTTTGGTTTAGGAACCAGTTCCCAAACTTTACATCTTCTGAATTGATTCAGCTCTTCTTGCATAGCATCAATCCAGTTTGTGTCTAGCATGGGTTCTTCAAACTTCTTAGGTTCTATCTATGACAAGAAGCTTGAACATAGAATAGTGTTCATGCTCTTGCTTCTGGTTAGAACACCTTTACTTGCATCACTAATTATTTGGTGAGGTGGAGTATCCTTCAGGTGTTTTCTTGCTGGAGGAAATCTACCAACCTCTTGGCCTTCTTCATTTTCCTAATCCTGATGCACTTCACTGTTTTCTTCTTCATCTAGTGAATCTTGTTCTCCCCCTGGATAGCATGCATCCTTTTCTTCATCCAGCCTAGCAGGTGCTTCTTCATTAATAGTCATCTTCTTTAGCATGTCCTTTAAAACTGTAGAACTACCTGAAGAGCTAGACAATTCACTATTAATAAACTTAGACTCATCAAATACTATATGGACAGATTCTTCTACAACTTAGGTAGTCAAGTTATTGATTCTGTATGCCCTACTATTATTGTTGTACCCAACAAATATCCCTTCTAGGGATTTGGAAGCAAACTTAGTTTGGTAGTGCTTACCATTAACTAGGAAATAACACTTGCTACCAAAGATTCTGAAGTAGGAAATGTTTGGTTTTCTGCCTTTCAAAATCTCATAGGGAGTCATCTTATGTTTCTTATTGATGAAAGCTCTATTGAGTACATGACATGCAGTATTTACTGCATCAGCCAAGAAATACTCAGGGAGAGTAGTTCCACTAAGTAGTGTTCTACTTGCCTCAATTAGAGTCCTATTCATTCTTTCAGCAACTCCATTTTGGTGGGGAGTTCTAGGTGAGGAGAACTCGTGATGAATCCCAAGTTCTTCACAGAACTTTGTCATACACTCAGACTGAAATTTAGTTCCATGGTCACTTCTGATTTTGACCACTGAATTGTTAAACTCATTCTGAATTTGTCTAACAAAAGTCTGGAAGACAGTAGGTGTTTCAGATTTCTGCCTCAAGAAGAAAACCCATGTGAATCTAGAATAGTCATCCACAATAACTAATGTGTATACTTTCCTACCTAGACTATGAATTGGCATAGGACCAAACAAATCCATATGCAAGAGATATAGACATCTCATTGAATCTTTGGTATCAAGTACTTGGAAAGAGGACTTAGTCTGTTTGCCCTTTGGCAAGCTGAACAAACACCCTCTTTAATGCACTTGACCTGAGGACCATTCCTCACTAACCCCATACTAAATAGCTATCCTATTGACTTATAGTTCAGATGAGCCAGCCTCTTGTGTCATTGAACACACTGTGATGCTTTCTCACCTGTAACTAGACAAATGGGTGAGATGTTATACTCACAATCAAGGTTAAGATAATATACATTCCCTTTCCTAGTGTCAGTTAGAATGATCTTTTGATCACTTGACCTCCTTATTTGGCACACCCCTTTGAGGAAAGAGATGGCATAACCTAGATCACTAAGTTGACTTATGCTAATCAGGTTATGTTTCAGACCCTTCACATAAGCCACTTGAGTAATAGTAATGGAATTACTAGAAAGTTACCAAATCCTTTGATGATTCCTTTTTCGGATCCACCAAAGATTACTTTGGGTCCATTCTCTATGGGTGCATAGTCCCTCAACATTCTTCTTGTTCCAGTCATGTGCCTGGAACATCCACTATCTAAGTACCATATAGGGGAATGGCCACTTGGATTCACCTACATCAAATAAATATTTACCTATCCTCAGAACCCAAATTGTTATTGGGTCCTAGGTTCTTGTTAGTTTAAAATCTATCATGCTTACCTGCAGCTTTTCTGACAGGTAAGTTATTCTTGTTTTTAACACATGTGTTGAACCAACAATCCATGGCAAAGTGGCCCACCTTGCCACAACACCAACACTCAAATCTGTTGTATATTCTCTTAGGTACAGACTTCATAACTTGGTTACCAACAGTCCTTTTAAGTGTAGGTGTTGGAGTAGCAAACCCCAAGGATTCCTTAAGAACTTGATGAGTTTGCTTATAGAGTGGCCTATTGGCATATACACCCTTGACAATGAGATCTCCATACTCACAGTGAATATGAGTAATATCATGATCATACCTGTTTGTAGGTTGCATCACTTTCCTAAATAAGATAGGGGGCTTTGAGGCTAGTGGCTGAACTAGGGCTTTGCCTTTTCTATGAGAATTGGTGGCCCTTGTTCTTCCCTTAAAGCCTAGACCTATCTTTCCTTTATGAGAAATGAAATTGTCTATTAAGGGCAAGACAGACTTTGTCTTAGAGAATTTAGCTACAAACTCCTTTTCTTTCTGAAGTTTTGTCTCCAGATTCTTGATGTGACTTTCCTTGAAAGAGATTGTGCTCATCTGAATAACAGTTATGTTTTTCAGTTTGGCAACCTCATTCAATTTCAAATCCAACATCTTTGCTGAATCTGATGCAGCCTGCTTAAGATATTCAATTTCCTTGGCCTGCTTCTTGACAAGGAACTTGCTCCTCTTCAGAGCTTGCAATAAACCACCATACTCATCAATGATTTGATGTACATCCCCCTCAAATTCAGAACCATCCACACCGCTTGATGCAGATGCTTCTGATTCTGATCCAGTATAGTAAACAGAAGCTAAGGGAGAACTGTATACCTTACTTGGACCAAGCTGATCTTGGCACTGATCATCTTCTGATAGAGCCATCAGCCCTTTACAACAATAGTCTTCAACTCCATTTATGGAGTCCAGCATTTGTAAGAATTCTGATTCCCTATGAACCTCTTCTGTAGAGAACAGCCCAACATATGCTTCTACATCATCTTCTTCTCCAGATTCTGAGGATGAAGAGTCTGTCCAACTCTTCTACTTCTGAGCAACAAAAGATTTTTCCTTCTTGCCTTTTACTTGATGCTTCTTCTTGTCCTTAGACTCCTTCCTCTTATCAGGACAGTCAGCTATGACATGTTCAGGCCTATTGCAGCAATAACAAACAATCTTAGAATTAGTTTGTTTACCAGGATTTGAGGCATACCTGTCCTTCTTGGAAGTCTTCTTTTTCTTATAATAATCATCCTTGGAAAAGGATGTTGAAGGCTTGGCTCTCCATTTCTTCTTTTTCATAAACCTCTGAAACTGCCTTGTAAAGGCGGCAAAGTCCTTATCAGAGGTATGGCTATCTGATGTACTGATGTCAGGATTTTCTTCTTCTACCTCAGCACTTCTTCTGGGTGGAGAAGGAGACTTTCTCCTACCCTTTCTTGTACCTTCAGCTTTGAAGGCTAGTGACTTATCTTTATACTAAGACTGCTACTTTTCTCTTCCTCCTTTCTGGTTGTGAGCTGTATTTCATAAAATAGCAGCTTTCTAAATAATATAGGTGGAGGTATATCAGTAAGCCTGGTCACCTCTCTGATGGTATATATCTTTGTATCCCAGTCCTTTGTTAGTGACCTGAGAAACTTGTCATTAAATTCATATGTGCTGAAGACTCTTCCATAGGTCATCAGCTCATTTACTATTCTGAAGAACTTCTTGTAACATTCTGTTATGCTGTCAGACTTGGCTTGTCTAAAGCTTTTATATTCTTGATTCAGCATAGATTTCCTATCCTCTCTAACTTCTTCAGTTCCCTCCATGTAGACAATCAAGGTGTCCCACATCTCCTTAGAGGTTTTGCAATGTACCAAGTTCTGAAATGTGGCATCATCTATAGCACTCACAATAATGTTTTGTACTATATTGTCTAATGTTGTCAGGATGATCTCATCCTTTGTCATTTCAGAAAAGCTCTTTGGGGTTTACAGATTTGCATCAAGAGCTGATACCTTCATTGGAATGAATGGACCTTCTTGTACTGTGATGTAGATTTTTAGATCAGATGCTTGCATGAATAACCTGACCATTTCCTTTCATATCCAAAAACTTTCTTTCCTACAGATGGGCAGTTTCATGGATCCAAATTCCTCCTGATTCTCATTTGAACCCATTCTTGCTATCTGTTAATTGCCTTGGATATTCACTCAGACTGTTAGGTCTATCTTTGAGCAACCTCCCTCTGATACAACTTGAAAGACTTGATTTCAAGAGCCTAGACACCTAGAGGGGGGGTGAATAGGTTCTAATTTTCTTTAATAATTTTAGGCAAGTAACTAGATCTATCACAGCATAGAATATACAATCCACAACATAACATTCACAGTACAGCACAGTACACCAGATTTATAGTGGTTCACCAAGTTATGGGTACATCCACTTCCCCCTTTTCCTATCCAGTAGAGAACTGGATTCATCCCAACTTCCTTCCACTAACTCAGATCCACAGATCTTACAAATCAGAACCTGATAGGTTCCTACAGCTCAGACTTATACAAGTCCTACCTCAGATTCTTCACAAGAACCCTACCTCAGGCAACATCCCTACCTCAGCCTTTATCACCTGGCTTAAACTCAGACTTTCACAAGTCCTACACCTCAGGCTCTCAGCCCTACCTCAGCCTTTATAAATACAGGCTTACAACTCAGATCTATAAAAGATCTTACAAGGAAAAAGAATATTTAGTTGTACAGAAATTTCACCCAGATAGAACTCTCAATTGGTGTGAGCTTCTTGATCAGTTCTTGAATAAACTGTATACTTCAGATCCAACCTGACTTAGCTTTTTCAAAGCTTCTTGATTGAACAAAATGAGGTTGATCTTCACTTGGTGTAGAAGTTGATCTTCACTTGGTGTAGAAGTTGATCTTCAGACAGCTCCCTTCTTAGATTCAGAATTAGATCTGAATCTTTCTTGCTGACTGTTCAGGATCTGCCTTCTTAAGGGTTCCCCCTTTCTTGTTGTTGAATTCTCTCTCCGGTTCTGTGTTTGTTTGTTCCTCCATAATTTATCAATTGCCCGTCTTGGTTGTCATGGATCAATCTTTTATATAGAGTTTCTCAATGATTACTGGCTGATCCGGTTTGTAATAAACTTCTGACAGTTCTGACAAAGGTGTCAGACTTGTTGTTTATGATAGTTGTCAAGTCTTCAGTCATGACAGCTAATTCTGCAATGACTTTATATCTCAGCAGGAAACACTCAGCAAACTACTTTACGTGTGTCAACACAAATAGACTAAGTGTCGACACAAGTCTTGATGATGTCGACACAACACTCAATGTGTCGACACAGTCATTCTTCTGCTTCTCGACACAGCTTCTGTTGTATGTGTCGACACAAGTCCCGTGTGTCGACACAACTTCTCCTAGTCTCTATATAGCTGATGCTGACAGATAGCGTTAAGTGTATGTCCAGATGTCTTGAGTGTGTGTTGACACAAGTCCTGTGTGTCGACACAACTGCTCCTGGTCTCGACATAGCTGTTGCTGACAAATGGCGTTGAGTGTATGTTCAGATGTCGTTGAGTGTGTGTCGATACAAGTCCTGTGTGTCGACACAAGCCCTTCAGACTTAGTATAGCTGTTGTTGATAGATGGCGTTGAGTGTTTGTCGACACAAATCCTGTGTGTCAACACAAGCCTTCTTCAGGTGTCGACACAATTCCTGGGTGTCGACACATGCCTTGCTTTTGGTGTTGACATAACTCCTGGGTGTCGATACAGCTCCTGCTTCAGGTGTCTACACAATTCCTTATAAGTGTCGACATTTGTACTTAGAAATTTTCCCGCATTTCCTAACCTGCACATTGGAACTCAAACATCCCATCAAATACAAATTGATGTATATCATTGAGTAAGGGGAGGCTTCTCCAAATTTGGTACATAGTTTCTAGTGTACCCAACAGAAGGAAAGCCTAAAGTTTCTCAAATAATTTTGGAGGTCCAAATAACATGTTCAGAGCTTAACTTTATCAACACTCTCTCACCTTTTATGACTTCTCTTTCTACATGATCCCTTAAGTCATTCTTATGAAATCTAACCTGACCCTCTAGATGGGTAATCCCTGAGGAAAAATGATTCTTTGCTTTGAGCAAATGGTCATCTAGTTATTTGCAAGAAACCTTGATATCCTGAATCACAGAGGCTGAGTTAGTAGATAGCTGAGTTTCAATATCTTTGGAGGTAGAGGTTATCTTGGTCTCCAGAGAAGTAGTTTGCTCAGCTATCTTTATCAATGTAGTATCATGCATTACTATCATGTTATCATTCATTCTAGTCTGATTTTCTAGGGCATATCCTTGTTTAACAACTATTTCATCTTCAGTTTTTTTTATTCATGCTGCTGTTTAGCAATATACACTACAATATGAGCTCCTCTTTGGAAGAAATCAGTCATATCCTTCTTCAATAGATTCACCTCAAATCTAATGGATTTGATTTCTTAAGCCAACTAGAACTGCAACTCCTTATTGCTTTCATCTACATATTTTTCTAGTTGATTCCTTTGTTGATCTAGCATTATCTACATTTGAACTAGAAGTGAGCTTAAATCCATAGTAGGAGCAGGTGTTGTTCCAGACTGAATGGTCTTCTTATAGCTTCTACTCTTCTTTTTGAGTTCAGTTAATTTTCTTTTCTTTATCTGAGAGGCTTCTTCCTCCTCAAATTCTGAAGAACTAACTACCTCAACTGATTTAGGCTCTTTAGCTTCTTCAGTATTTGGGGCCAAATCTGCAACTCCCCCTCACTCCTTGCACCTTCTTCACCAAGCTCTATGGTATCAGGAACTGGATCATCTGGAAGAGCAGTCATCTTCCCTGGATATATGTATCTTTATCCAGAAAGATTTCTTCCTCTATCTCCTTAAAGACTGCCTCCTCATTTTCTTTATCATACATTTCCTGTTCAGGGACTTCTACTTGTTCCAAATAGTATCTAGCACCTGTACTACTTCCATTACTATTGTGTTGACAGTATCCAAATCCATATCTGGCAAAATATTTATGTTCTCCCCCTCACATGGATCCCTAGCTGGAATTGTCTCCCCCTAAATTTGATCACCAGTGGTAGGAGAGGTCCTTGGAGATTTTTCAGGTGCTATATCATCCTATTTCTTTGAGCTTGAACTTCCCTTATTTTCAGAATTATTGGAAGATTTTTCTTCCATAACCACTGCTTTCTTCTTTTTCTCCTTCTCCTTCTCCACTATAGGTGTTTCCTTAGATAGTACCCTATCCCACCTTGCTAGTATCCTCATGTCCATTCTTCTCATGTGATTGATCTTAGATCCAATCTTGAGATTGAGGATGTTAGGAATGGCATGTACCAAGTAGAGGCTAATAATCTTGCCCATATTGAGCTTATTGATGCTCTCTGCTATTTTGTGAAAGACAATTTTTCTCCAGGTTGTCTTCACTTTGAATATTAATCTTGTCATTAGCTCAAACATTTGAGCAGAAATTCTGTCATGTGCTTTTGTTTTGCATAGCAACACTTTCCCTATAATTTCTGACAGAAATTTGTCAGGGGTATTCAAACCCTTCCTGATCAGGGTGCTTCCAATCTTTGTAGTTAGGGACAATCCACACCACTCCAAAGATTCTGCAGTCTTGGCAGAATCTAGGTCATCATCTTGATCAATTCTTGGTAATTGAAATATCTTGGCCAGTCTCCTGGTTGTGATTTTGACCTTTGCTCCATTCACTTTAGACTTAATCTTTTCTAATTTTGAATCCAGATGAGTATTTGAGAAGAATTTTGAAACTTCTCGTTTCTAGATATTTGACGGTTCTAAAAACAGAAATTCCAATCCAGTTTCAGTGATTAGGGCTATGACATTCTTAATTTATTCAGATGCCGACTCAAATCCATTGCGAACAAGTTCATAACCTTCAAAGATGATATCGTCATTCTTGGGTGTCATGAGAGTGGAGAGAAATGGTTGATGAGTGTCAACTGATCAGGGTTCTAGGGCTCGACACACAGGAATCAACAGCTCACAATATCAAGAAAGCGTAGTCGACTTCTACTCTCACACTCTATTTATAGTCTAATCTTTCCTGATGACGAAAGGGCACGCTGCATTTAGACTGTTCCAAATTCTTAGGAAAAACCTAGTGTCGACACAGGGAAAAATTGTCTGTCAAGATGTGTCGACACAAGGATAATGTCTCTCGACATATACCTTAGGGTCTCGACACCCTAGTTGTCTTGACACTTACTTTGGTATCTCGACACATTGTAGTATGTAGTGTCGACACAATTTCTGGTGTCTCGACACATTACAGTATACAGTGTCGACACATTTCTGGTGTCTCGACACTTTCTTTGATGTCTCGACACATTCTCTGGTGTCTTGACACAACTTTTGACTTAGTCAATATTTTGTTTCCTAAACTATAGATACTTGACATTTTTGAGGTCTATTCTTGATATTTATCTAAGCAAACTTAATTACCGACTAATATATTCTAATTTTTATCAGCCTTTTTTTTATATATATGCATAAATTACTCAAGATTCAACATGTCAAGTTCAAACTTAAAGAAATTAAATTTCTCTTCATCTAGGGGCTTAGTGAAAATATCAGCAATTTGTTTATTTGTAGGAATAAATTCTAGATTAATATCTCCATTTTCTACATGCTCCCTAATAAAGTGATATCTAATTTCAATATGTTTAGTTCTACTATGTGACACAAGATTGTTTGCAATTGAAATGACAATAGTAGAATCACAATATAATGGAATTTTACTTAACTGAATGTTGTAATCTTGTAATTGATGTTGAATCTAATGCAATTGTGCATAGCAACTTCTAGCTGAAATGTACCCATATTCAGTAGTGGATATTGCTACACTTGTTTGCTTTTTGTTGCTCCATGATATCAGCCTTCTTCCAAGGAATTGACATGAACCTGATGTGCTTTTCCTATCTTCTTTACATCCTGCATAATCTGCATCTGAAAAGCCTGTTAGTTCAAAATCACTATTCCTGGAATACCATAGACCAAGTAGGTGTTCCCTTTAGATATCTAAATATTCTTTTGACTGTTTTATAGTGAGATTCTTTAGGGCAAGCTTGATACCTAGCACAGACACAAGTAGCGTACATTATGTGTAGTCTACTAGTTGTTTGATAGAGTAGTGATCCAACTATGCCCCTATACAAGGTGATATCAACTGGCTTGCTAGCACCATCCTTATCTAAAGACATATTGGACCCCATAGGAGTTCTCATGGAAGTGGCTGAAAGTAAGGGTTAGATTTGATATACTCTATAGGGGGGGTGAATAAAGTATGTGGGTATATTTTAAAACTTTTCTTTGAACTATAAGGAGTACTTCTAAACTCAGGTACTGTATCATAGAGTAATAAATGAAAGCACAGGAAAAACTAAATAACACAGCAAGACCTAAATACCACAGCCATAGAAAGAACAAAAAAGGGGCAACCAGATGACACAAGAATTTATAGTGGTTCTCCAACCTGGGTATGTCCACTCTTCTACCACCCTGGTAGGAATCCACTCAGAGTTTTGATCAGGTGCCTGACACCAATGAGCTTTTGATCAGGTGCTCAACAACCAAACCTCAAGTCTTTTGATCAGGAGACTTGCAACCAAGAATCAATTTTGAAAAGAGATAACAACCCTTTTTACAGTGGGGGTGAGAGAATGATTGTGTCTTCTCTTTCTCAATTCAAACAATTGAGAAGACTTGTGGATTTGATGGTAGCAAAAAAGCTCCACCTGAGATGTTGCTTGTTCAGGATGATGGAAGCTTTGCTGTAGGGTGATTGGCCTTCAAGCTTTCAGTTTCGACAAGAAGAACTTCAGGATCTATTTTGACAGATGCAGTATTGTTGTCCTTCAAAGAGTTCCTAAGAGTATGACAGAAGAAGACACTTGATTTGGATGGTTGTTCTTCTTCTTCAGAATTGTTCTTCTTATAGTCTAGTCATTTTTTATTCTTGATTGATCAATTTTAAATCTCAAGAAATTCTATATATCTCAGAATGTTGTTCTTCGTATCTTGTTCCTGTACTCAGGAATAATAATCTCTGTTTTTATATTTCCAATCATAAATGTCCATTTGAATTTTGAAATTCCTTCTGCAATTAATGCTGACGGCCTTGGAATTTTTTTTTGCATTGATTTGTTTCTCCAACTGTCCCTTAAAAAACGGAAGGCAACAATTCTGATAAAGACCATAATTAATGCTCTTGTCTAACGGTAATATTCAAAGAATATTAGAGCATTAATTACTCAGGAATTATTGCCACGTAATAAGGGCAGTTCGTCGAGCTGAGTCCACAGTTTGTCGAGCTGAGAATGGCTGTTCGTTGAGCTGAGATCCAAGATCGTCGACCTCTGAATGTTGCTTGATAACTTTCTTCTTCTGTGCATCAAGTTCGTCGAGCTGAATCTAAGATCATCGAGCTGAGCCCAGAGAACAGAGTTAGTCCTGTTGGGGTCCAAGATCGTCAAGCTGAATCTGCAGTCTGGACTTAGAATATTTCCTGATGTAGAGTGTTGAAGTATCATTTTGGCGTTGAGAGTGATGTCATCTGGCTTTGAGTGTTAACTCACCATTCTGGCGTTGATTCAAATATCATCTAGCGTTGAGTGTTGAATCAGCTTATCCAGAATTAGTCGACCAGAGAACAGAGTTTTTCTAGCTGATGTTCTTAGTTCGTCGACTGAGGTTTGACTTAGAGGAGTTTTTACTTTGTTTAGAGTTAGTCGAACTAAGAGCTAAGTTTGTCGAGCTGAGCTCAGAGAATTTTCCCTAAGTTCGTCTACCTGAGCTCGGCTTTCATCGACCGGAGATCAACGAACGTAGAACTCCTTTTTTAAGTCTTGAATTCTCTAAGTCTTGAGTCTCTGGCAGTGTTGGAGGCTGGTCCTTTGTACCATTGACTCAAAGGACTTGACCTAGACTCTAGGACATAACTATGACCCTAATCTATACATGTTGGGTCATATCCTAACTTAGTGAACCTAGCCCAAATCCAACTAGGGATCCAACAATCTCCCACTATTTGGGTGAGGTCACTAATAACAGACTCAATACAGAAAAAAATGTACAAAGCAAGAACACAATATATATCTGGCAGAAAATTTAACAGTAAATGCAGCAGATATATTTATATAGTCAGCTTTGTAATAGGAAAACATAGTTTATCAAAAATATACCAAATACCAGTTCAGGTTCTAGTTTTTTATTTCTATTTCCTTGGCTTTTATTCTTTGCTTTTGTCCCCAGGCTGAGTGAAAATGATTTTCCTGTTGGGATTGGCAGCTTCTTTCTTTGATATGTATAGATCTGCTGCACCAATCACAGTCTGGGTGGAAGTTCTGGGAACTATAGCCTCTGGGTCTCTAGCCATATACTCTGCAGAATTAAATACCTTCTTGCTGACTTGAAGCCTATCCAGTTCTTTTTCTCTATATGATGACATAGTTGTATACTTTGATGGATCTTCTCCTTCTTCTCTGGCCTTCTTTATCTGTGACAGACCAATCAATTCTTGAAGCCTAGCCATCCTGAAATTTGGAACAACATCCTGACTGACAGATGTTTGATCATCTTGAGAGGGTAGCAGAGATGCAGGCCTGAATTAAGTTGACTGTGCTTGAAAGTTTGTTGCCTTCTGGCTTTCATTACTCTGAGTGTATAGTGACTTTGGAGGTGCAGCTTCACTATATTTTCTTTTTGGTTTGTGTGATTCTGAGTGTCTTCTTTGTTCAGCTTATTGTTGAGGAGGAGAGAACTCTGGCTTATGATTGATTACTTCCTTTATCTGCTCTGTATCACCAGTACTTCTTTGTTAATTGCTTCCATGTGATTGATATCTAGATGGCCTTCCTTGCCTTTGATAAGTTTTTGTGAAAGATGTAGACTTGGAGGGAGCATCTAAACTTTGAGGAGTTGTTCCTGAAACACCAGCAGGAGGAGGAGGAGGAGGGGGTACTTTCTGTATCTATGAGCTGGGGGAGGGGAGTATCTTCTGCTTTTCTTTCTGGCTTTTTGTTCATTCTTTGAAAGGCACATCCAGGCTGGCATCCCTTTGTATGGGGTTATGTTTTGTAAAATGTAATAGGGAGTGTCATTGGTATTTCCAGGCTTGGGAGCAGGAGGAGGAGGAGCCTTCCTTTTCTTAAAGATTTTCTTCCTCTTTTGATCCTTATCAGAATCACCATCAGACTGAGGATTGTTATACATAGCATCAATTTGGCTTATTATATCCTTGGAGATTTCTTTGTTGACTGGAGTGGGGACAACTTCAGCATGAGCTACTTCAGTTTCCATGGCAATGTCTTGAGCTATTATATCATCCAGATTTGGGAGAGGACTATTATCCATGATATAGGATGGCCCAGGAGGGCTAGATCTCTGAGCATCAGACTCATTTTTTGGAGGAGCTGTCAAACTTTTCTTCATAGTGTCTAATACCTCTTAGCTAGCAGGAGAGGTATAACACACTATTACTTTAGATGATGGAATGGGGGGGAACAGAAATAAATGTATGACCAAAATATTCTTTGTAAAGCTGCTAGATGCACTTTGGATTTAATGAAGTAAACCCTTCCTGGTAGAATCTCTGGCAGAGTGATCTCTTGAGTATCTAGCATTGTACTGTCTATTCCTGCTTCTAATACTTCTGTTGTTGCTGCTGTTGCTACTACTGCTTCTGCTAGCAGAGTGATCTCTTGAGTATTTGTCATTGTGATATCCCTTCCTGGCAGAATCTCTGGCAGAGTGATCTCTTTAGTATCTGACATTGTACCGTCTGTTCCTGCTTCTGATACTTCTGTTGTTGCTGTTGTTGCTACTGCTGCTTCTACTGGCAGAGTGATCTCTTGAGTATTTATCATTATGACATCTGTTCCTGCTTCAACTACTGTAGTTGTTGCTGTTGCTACTGCTGCTTCTTCATCATCAAGTATCTCCCCCTGCCTGGTTTCAGTAGTTACTAAAGCCAGGCCCCCAAATGAAGAGGGAGCAGTGGTGAGAGCAGAGATCTGTGCAACAAGTGAGGATATGGAGGCAGCTAGAGGAGAAATGGACTCTGCTATAAGGGATTTGAGTAGGGGTGTGAGGAGAGTAATAAGTTGAGTGATAAGATATGGATCCAGAGTTGGAGAAGTGGATGGTAGGGTAGTAGTTGGGTGAGTGGAGATTTCAGTTGCTGAGGGGGTGATAAGTGGAGGTGAAATGGGAGTGTCTAGGGGGGAGTCATGTTGAGGAGAAGGAATATGCAGTGGAGATGATAATAAGTTGAAGGATGGGAATGAGGAGAGGTTGATGTGGGGATATCAATAAGGTGAGATGGAAGAGGGCATTGAGGTGGTGTTGGCATTGGTGTATCTTGTTGGGGGGAAAGTGTAGAGGAGGAAATATGTGTTGGAGATTGAGGAATTGGGGACAATGAAGGTAAGGGAGTAGAGACTGTATCATGAGTTGAAGCTGGGTGTGTTGTGTTGCTGGTAGAGATGAAGATTGGAGAGCTGGAGATTGAGGGGTGGCTAGAGTAATGTTGGATGGAATAATATTGGATGGGATTTCTTCAGAAGGGTGGGAAGTGGCTGAAACAGCCCTTATACTTTCAGAAGCTTGGGTGGCAGAGGATGAAGCCTTAGAGGGCTTTGTGATTGTCCTCTCCCACCTGCCAAACCAGGCACATGTGAGCCTTTTGCAAGCATTGATGAATGTGGTCTGGGAGACCAGTGATGCAGCAGCCTTTTCTATCAAGAAGATCCCCAGGATCCTTCCAAAGTTTACTTCCTTCTTACTGTTCCTTTTCTTGATGAGATCAAAGATGATCTGTGCCCAGTTTACCTGCCTCTTGTTTACCACTGCAAACATAACCAGAAAGTGATGCCTAGTTATATAATCATATGCAGTGTGCTTGCCCAGCAAGACTTTCCCAACAATATCTGCGAGGAATTTGAACTCGGCAGATAGGTGTTTCTTCAGTAGTTTATTTGGGTTATCGCCAGAGTAACCTATCAGACTCAACATCATTTCATATTCCTCATTATCAATTTCTAATTCTTCTCCTCCATTCTCTAATCCAAAGATTTCAGTTAGTATAGCGGGAGTGAGAGAGATGGCATTACCCGCTATTGATCTGGTAACTGTGTTGTCCTCGGTTGTAGACGCAGTATAGACCCATTCTCTGATTTCCGTGCTGGGTAATTTGATTCTAATGGACAGCAGATTTTTCAATTGTTGGTCTTCCAGTAGTTGCAGAATATGGAGGAACACTGGATCGGAGTGCTAGAAGGAGTCAAAATCGACGTCGAATCCGGTATCAAACCTCATTGCAGCAAGAGCGCCTGCTGGAATCGCCATAAATGCACCTGCAAGAGAGAAAAACGACGATCAAGTGCAAAGGGAACTGAAAGCGAGGGACGGAGGTCGAAGAAAACCTAAATATAAGGTTTTACGGAATATGAAACGATAGACTCCGGTCCACGAGAAATAAAAATATCTTCGTTCTGAGTTCGACGAAATAATTTATAGTTAAACAGTTCGTCGATCTCAGTCTGAAGGGTTGAAGACATTTCGTCGATCTCTGGTCGATGAAAGTTTTCTGAAGTAAATTCGTCGATCGTAGGTCGACGAAGATCACTTACCATAGAGAGTTCGTCGATCTCAGGTCGACAAAAATCTCAAGAACCTTTCGTAGTTTGTCGACCTCCGATCGACGAAATTTGAAGAGTTCTTCGAGTGCAGATAGAAACTAAACTAGGTCTTCTCCATTGATCATTCCAAGCTGATTTACAAAGAATAAGTGATTTCTTTCATCTAGGGGCTTGGTGAAAATATCAGCTCTTTATAAATCAGTGTAGACATAGACAAGTTTGATTTTGTTTTTGTCTACACACTCTCTAATGAAATGATGCATAATGTCTATATACTTAGTTTTACTATGATGGACTGGATTTTGTGATATGGCTATAGCACTTGTGTTATCAAATAATAGAGTTGAATTATTTAAGTTGAACCCATAATCTAGGAGTTGGTTCTGAATCCACAACATCTGGGAACAACAACTGCCAGCTGAAATATATTCTGCTTCAGCAGTTGATGTGGACACAGATGATTATTTCTTGCAGAACTAGGACACTAATCTCATACCAAGGAACTGGCAAGTTCCTGAGGTACTTTTTCTGTCCACTTTGCATCCAGTAAATTCAGCATTTGAGTATCCAATTAACTCAAACTCTGACTCAGTGGGATACCAGAGACCTAGACTAGGACAACCCTTTATATATCTCAAAATTCTTTTTAGAAAAACTAGATGAGATTCTTTAGGGTTCACCTCGAACATAGCACAAAGGCATGTGGCAAATATGATATCAGGTCTGCTTGTTGTGAGGTATAGTAGGGACCCAACAATGCCCCTATATAGTTTCTGATTCACAGGTTTCCCTTGTGCATCAGAGTCTATTACAGCATTTGTAGTCATCGGTGTTTTCTTTGCTGAGTCATCAGCCATCCCAAACTTCTTGATAAGCTCTTTAGCATATTTAGTCTGGGAAATGAAGATGCCATCAAGAAGCTGCTTCACTTGGAGACCAAGGAAGTAGGAGAGCTCACCCATGCTACTCATCTCAAATTTAGAATGCATTAGATCAGAGAATCTCTTGCACAATTTGGGATCAGTAAACCCAAATATTATGTCATCTACATAAATTTGTACTAACAAAATTTTATCATGATGCATTTTAGTGAATAAAGTCCTATCTACTATGCCTCTTGAAAAACCATGCTCTAAGAGAAAGCTGGCTAAGGTCTCATACCAAGCTCTTGGAGCTTGCTTTAAACCATAGAGAGCTTTATACAATTTAAATACATGAGAGGGATGAGTTGGAGAAACAAAACCTGGAGGTTGTTTAACATAAACTTCTTCTTTAAGTTCCCCATTTAAGAAATCACTCTTTACATCCATTTGATAAATGTTGGGTACATTGGAAAATGTGTACCTGATTTGGAGAAGCCTCACATAGCTCAATGATATACAGCAAGGTGTATTTGATGTTATTTTTAGTTTATATGTGCAGGTTAAGAATGTGCTGAATGCAGGAAAAAGATTCTAAGTCCATATATCGACACCTGAGGAAACTGTGTCGACACTTCAGTAAGATTGTGTCGACACTTGGAAATGGCTGTGTCGACACTTCAGTGAGTTTGTGTCGATACCAGGAGGCAGTGTCGACACACAGAATTCTTAGTCTACATCAACTGTGTCGACACACAGGACTTGTGTCGACACTCAACAGTGTTTGAACAATGTCGAGTGCTGAAAAGTGAAGAAGTGATTGTGTCGACACAAATAATCAGTGTCGACACATTCTCAAGATGTAGTGTCAAAGTTGTGTTGACATCAAGGCAGCTATGTCGACAACACCAAAGTCTGTGTCGACACTTAAGTCACTTGTGTCGACACATATTGACAGATGATCTTGACATTTTATGTCAGTCAGTCTCAATGCTTTGCTGCCAAAGACAAAGGCTCAAGATCTGTTTGATGACTTGACAGCTGTGAGTTACAACAGGTTTACCGAAGCTGTTAGACTTGTCAGAAGTTAGTTAGAAACTGGATCAGCCGGTTACCATGGATGAAGTCTATATATAGATGGATTCAGAAGAAGAAAGGAGGTTATAATACACACAACTAACACACCTATTGTGAGATTGATCTCTGATCAAGAAAGTACAAGTCACAAAGAAGAAAATCTTCGTGAGAAGATCTAAGAAGACGTTCTGAAGTAGTTTTTTATTCAGATTCTGTCTAAGTTGAATTCAATCAAGAATTCAGAAGTATCTTCAAGAGGTTTGGATAGAGATAGATCCAGCTATTTGAAGTCAAGAAGGAGACAATCAAAGGTCTCTCAAGAAGCAGATACTAAACTAATCTGACAAGAAGATTCAGATCTATTTCTTGAGTCTAAGAAGGAAGCTGCCAGTCAGTTATATTCAAAGGAAATCAACCCAGCTAAGTTCAGATTCAAGAATCTTTGAAGAAAGCTAAGATCAAGTTGATTTCAGCCATCAGCCTTTTCAAGAAGCTGATCAAGAAAGTTCTTATCCCTTCTTTCTCAACAGGGGTAAGAGATTATAAAATTCCTTATCAAATTCTGTAGGATCTATTCATAGATCTGAGTTGTAAGCCTGTTTTATAAAGGTTGAGTGTAGGAGATTTGTTCTCTGAGTGGTAGGGTTGTTTATGTCTGTGTTGTAGGAGAAGGTATTCTCTGAGTTGTAGGCCTTGTGGCAAGGCTGAGGTAGGGTTGTTTATGCCTGAGTTGTAGGAGAAAGTATTCTCTGAGTTGTAGGCCTTGTGGCAAGGCTGAGGTAGGGCTTGTTTGCCGGAGTTGTAGGAATGTGGAAACATTCTGGGTTGTAGGAATCCTTCTGGATTCTGAGCTGTAGGATCTGAGGATCTGAGATAAAGGAAGAAGTTAGGCCGAATCTAGCATACTATTGGATAGGTGAAGGGGGAAAGTGGATGTACCAAGAACTTGGGGAACAACTATAAATACTGTGTGCAATCTGTGAATTGTGTAGCTGTATAATCTGTGATTGTGTGTGCTGAGTTTGCTGTAGAAATATCTGATTTACTCAAAGAACTGTAGTTATTTTCTGCCTTAAGTTAAATCAAGGAAAAGTACCTATTCACCCCCCCACCCCCCCCACCCCCCCTCTAGGTGTTTAGGTAGTCTTGAAAGTAAAACTATCAAGTGGTATCAGAGCGAGGTTGCTCAAAGAAGGACTTAACAGTCTGAGTTAGATCCCTAAGGCAGAAACAAGAATCAAGTAAATAGGTTATGGAGAGAATCACAAGGAACTAGGGTCAATGAAATTACCCATCTGCAGGAAAGAGATTTTTGGAATCTGGAAAGAAAGGAGCAGGTCTAAGCCCAGCAAAGCTACTACATCAAAAATTATTAGCTATTAATGCAATAGGCCTGAACATGTGGTGGCTGGGTGTCCAGAAAAGAGGAAGGAGTCAGCAGACAGAAAGAAGACTCAACAAAAGGGCAAGAATGAGAAATCCTTTGTTGCTAAGAAAAAGAAGAGTCTTATAGATCAATCCTCCTTAGAGTCAGAATCTGAAGCTGAAGCATACATTGGACTGTATGTAGCTAGTGAAGAAGATGAGTTTATGCAATTGTTGAACTCCATCTATGAACAAGAAGACCATCAGTGCATGGGACTGATGGCTGAATTAGAAGACAACAAGTGCTAGGATCAGCCTAGTCCCAGTAAGGTACAAAGTAATTCTAGAATTTCTGATTATAGTACTTGATCAGAGTCAGATTCATCTGCATCAAGTGATGAGGATGGATCTGAATCTGAAGGAGATATTCATCAGGTTATAGATGAATATGGGGACTTATTGCAGGCACTTAAGAAAAGCAAAAACCTGGCCAAAACTCAAGCTAAGGAAATTGCAGATCTTAAGATGACTGCATCTAGTTTAGAGAAAGAATTGGATCAAAAAATGAATGAGGTTGCCAAGATGAAAACTATAACTGTTATTTAGATGGGTACAATCACATATAAAAATGATCTAATTAAAAGTCTGGAAGTCAGACTTCAAAAGGAGAAAGATCTTGTGGCTTGTTACTCTAAGCCAAAATCAGTCTTACCCTTAATAGATGAGTTTGTGGCTCAAAAGGGTAAGGCAGGATTAGGCTTTAAAGGTAACACTAGGGCTGTCCAATTCAAGAGAAAAGGCAAAGCACCAGTCCAGCCAGTAAATTTTAAAGTTCCTGTAATGTTTAGAAAGGTACAAGTGCCTTCTAACAAATATGATCTTGAAAACATTCATGGTCATAATAAGACTGATGTTCTGAATAACAAGGGTGTTAATACCAATAAGTCAGCCCATGTTAATAAACCCCATGTTCCAAGGAAAATAGTGGGTGTAGCTGCAGCAGCACCAGCACAGAACAGAAATTTTTCTTCCAAAAATGTATCTAGACCTAGATACAACAAGTATGAATGCTGGTGTTGTGGCAAGACAGACCATTTTGCCTTAGACTGCTGGCATAACATAAGTGTCAGGAAGAACAACAGTCTACCAGTTAGAAGAGCTGTTGGTAGATTTGATATGAATGGTGCTAACTTGAACCAAGGACCCAAGACTTACTTGGGTTCTAAGGGAAAGTAATTCTTTATTGCAGGAAAGTCCAAGTTGCCATGCCCCTATATGGTACTTGGATAGTGGATGTTCCAGGCATATGACTGGAACAAAGGGGCTACTGAAGGAGTACTCACCTATCAAGAATGGGCCTAAAGTAATCTTTGGTGGATCTGAAAGAGGAATCATCAAAGGATTTGGTAACATTTCTTCAAACCAAATTACCATCACTCAAGTGACTTATGTAAAAGGTTTGAAACATAACCTGATAAGCATAAGTCAGCTGAGTGATCTAGGATATGACATTTCATTTGTTAAAAATGGATGTCATATCAAAAGGTCAAGTGATCAAAAGGTCATATTGACTAGGTATAGAAAAAGAAATGTTTATTGTCTTGACTTTGTGTGTGAGAACAAGGTTTCTCCTATTATCTTGTAGCCTATGAGAAAGCCTCTCATTGTGTCAAATGGCACAAGAGGCTGGCTCATCTTAATTACAAAACAATTGGCCAACTCTTTAGCAAAGAGTTAGTGAGGAATGGTCCTCAAGTTAAGTGTATAAAGGAAGGGATATGTTCATCTTGTCAAAAGGGCAAGCAAACAAAATCCTCCTTTCATAGCCTTGAAAACAAGGATTCAGTGAGGTGTCTATACCTCTTATATATGGATATTTTTGGTCTTACGCCAGTTCATAGTCTAGGTAGGAAGGTCTACACTTTTGTGGTTTCTAGATATTCCTGGGTGTTCTTTCTGAGACAAAAATCAGAAACCCCAAGTGTTTTACACAGTTTTGTCAGACAAATTCAGAATGAACTGGACAGTACAGTGGTCAAAATCAGAAGTGATCATGGCACTAAATTTCAATCTGAAAGTATGACAAGATTGTGTGAAAAGTTTGGGATTTTTAAAGAATTCTCCTCACCTAGAACACCACAGCAAAATGGTATTGCTGAAAGAAAGAATAGAACATTGATTGAGGCTGGTAGAACTCTATTGAGTGACACTTCTCTCCCAGAATATTTCTAGGCTGAGGCAGTAAACACTGCATGTCATGTGCTCAACAGGGCTTTTATCACCAAGTACCACAAAAAGACTCCCTATGAGATCATGAAAGGTAGAAAATCAAATCTATCCTATTTTAGAATCTTTGGTTCCAAGTGTTATATCCTTAATAATGGCAAGTCTTATCTAACTAAGTTTGCTGCCAAATCCCAAGATGGGATATTTGTTGGGTACAACATCAATAGTAAGGCTTATAGGGTCTACAACTTGATTACACAGGTTGTAGAAGAATTTGTATATGTTGTATTTGATAAAACTAGATTAATCAACAGTGAGTTGCCTTGTAGTTCATGCAGTCCAACAGGTATAAGCAATAGAATGGACAAGCTTTCCATTGCAGAAGGCTCAACTGCAGATGAAGAATTGGAAAATGATGGTTACTGTCCAGGGGGAGTACAAGACTCTCTAGAAGCTGATGACAACCAAGAGGTGCAGCATAATGAAGAAACTAGAGGTGTTCAGCCAGAAGGAAGTTTACCTCCAGCTGTAAGACATCTAAAGGATCATCCAGCAAATTAGATAATTGGTGATCCAAGACATGGAGTGCAAACCAGAAGCAGAAATCTGAATACAGTCTTGCACTCAAGTTTTCTATCTCAACTGGAGGCAAAGAAATTTGAAGAAGCTATCCAAGACCAACACTAGATTAATGTTATACAAGAGGAGCTTAATCAGTTTAGAAGATGCAAGGTCTGGGAGTTAGTTCCTAAACAAAAAGACCACAACACCATTGGTACAAAGTGGATTTTTAGGAACAAGTTGGATGAGAATGGAGTTATTGTGAAGAACAAAGCAAGATTGGTTGTAAAAGGATACAGTCAGGAAGAGGGAATAGACTTTGATCAAAGATTTGCTCCAGTAGCAAGACTGGAAGCAATCAGGATGTTTCTTGCCTATACAGCATATCAAGGCTTCAAGGTATACCAAATGGATGTGAAATCAGCATTCCTGAATGGTGATCTAAAAGAAGAAGTCTATGTAGAGCAGCCATCAAGTTTTGTTGATTCTCTTAAACCTGGTTATGTCTATAGACTTAAGAAAGCATTGTATGGGTTAAAGCAAGCCCCAAGGGCTTGGTATGAAACCCTGTCTACTTTCCTTATTGAGAACAAATTCTCAAGAGGTAAAATAGACAAAACTCTATTCCTAAGGGAATCTAAAGGTACGATAATCTTAGTTCAGATCTATGTAGATGACATAATTTTTGGGTCTACAGAGAACAATCTTTGCAAGAAGTTTGCCAAACTTATGCAAGGGAAGTTTGAAATAAGCAGTATGGGGGAACTTAAGTTCTTCTTGGGACTCCAAGTAAGACAGACTGAAGATGGCTTGTCCATATCCTAGTCTAAGTTCACCAAGGAGTTAATTAATAAGTATGGTATGGAATCATCCTCCACCATGAGAACTCCTATGGGAAAAAGTATGCCTATATGCAAAGATGATGCAGGTAAACCTATAGATGAGTCTTTGTATAGAGGAATAATTGGTTCTCTATTATATCTCACTGCTAGTAGACAAGACATTATGTATGCTACATATGTCTGTGTTAGGTACCAAGGATGCCCTAAAGAATCATATTATACTGCAGTCAAGAGGATTTTGAGATATCTAAAGGGCACACCTAATCTAGGCCTTTGGTACTCTAGGAATGGAGATTTTCTACTAACAGGTTATTCAGATGCAGATTTTGCAGGCTGTAGAGAAGATAAAAAAAGTACTACAGGTACATGCCAATTCTTGGGAGGAAGGTTGATATCCTAGAGCAGTAAGAAGCGGACTAGATTGGCAATATCCACCGCTGAGTCTGAATATGTGGCAGCAGGAAGTTGCTGTTCACAGCTGTTGTGGATTCAGCATTAGCTAAGGGACTATGGTATTCAAGTAAGTAGAACACCTTTATTGTGTGATTCTAAAAGTGTCATTTCTATTGCAAACAATCCTGTTTCACATAGTAGGACTAAGCATATAGAGATAAGATACCATTTTCTAAGAGAACATATAGAATAAGAAGACATCTCATTAGAATTTGTTAAAACTGATTTTCAAATTGCATATGTATTTACTAAGCCTCTGGATGAAACTAAATTCAATACATTTAAAATTGAATTAGGAATGCTGACCATAGGTTAGTTTACCAAAAAATTGGCTAAGTAAAATGGTGTCGACACATTCAGTGATAACGTGTCGACATAGAGAAGTCATGTCGACAATTCAGGGAAATTGAGTCGACACCGAGAAAATGTGTCGACACCTAAGGGACAAAGAGTCGACATATCCAGAAATATAGTGTCGACACAACCAGAGTAATGGTGTCGTCACTTACAGATTTTGTGTCGACACTTGTACTAAGAGTCGACACAGAATTTCTGATGAACTACTAAGTATCTCCTGTGTCGACATATCATCAATTGGTGTCGACACATAGTAGTTAGCATCGTGGTCGAGACAATAGAAGTTTGTGTCGACACATTCCAACTGTGTCGACACATTTAGACTGTTTTTGCCCGCCTTTTGACCTTCTTTGATTAGAAGGGTATAAATAGGTCAAGAACATATTTTGTCGACACGCTCACCAGGGTTTCGAGACAAAAACCTTGTGTCGACATTCTCTCTACTCTCCACCCAAGCTTTCTCTTCATTCCAATGGCGCCCAAGGTTGAAGACAACATCAATGAAGGATATGAGTTGGTTAGGCATGCATTCGACGATGCCACAACAGAGATCAAACAGGTCATTTCTCTTCTTGCAGACAACGGATTAGAATATCTTGTCTCTGAACCTACAAAGATATGGAAGAAAGAAATATTCGAGTTCTATACTGCAGTATCAATGGACTCAACAGGATTGAAGATCAAATCCACTATACATGGAGAAAATGTCAAGCTATCTCAGAAGAGGTTGAGCAAGATTCTCCATCTTCCTAGAATACATGATGAGGATGAGGTCCCAGCCTCAAGGACCAGATAGGCGCTTCAATGGTTTGGATTGGATCCAACCTTAAAGATAGGAGCAGCCATCAACAGAAAAGACATGAATCATCAAGGGAAATTCTTGTCTGAAATAGTAGGAAAAGTGATCTTATGTAAACCAGGTGGCCATGATAGGATATCAGCCTATATGTTCAGCCTGCTGACAAGGATAATCTTTAAGATTCACACCAATTGGTCTGCAGTACTGTTTGATAAGATAAAAGAAGGAATCAAGAAGCCAAACTTTGTTAGGATCATGAGTCTGTACCTGGCTGGAATAATTCCAGAGGTGATGCAACAGATTCCTAGATCAATGATTAATCACATGAGGAGAATGGATATAAGGTTATTCTCAAGATGGGATAGAGTTCTTTCAAAGGAAATGCCTGATGTGGACAGGCAAGAGCATGGTCCTGAAGATACACAAGTCCAGGAAGATAATATATTTGCATAGGTGCAGGGGGAGCCAATTACTACACAGTTGCAGGGGGAGCCACATACTGAACAGGTCAAAGAGGAAGAAAGAATCAATTTATCAGAAGACATAGTTTCTCAATCTGATCTTGATATTTCTGGAGTTGCTGCTGCTGCTGAGAAAGTACTATCTCCTGCTCTCACACAATAAGAATTCACTCTTGAAGGGTTGTTTCCTGATCTTGGAGGAGGAGCAGATAAAATGGAGACCCTAAGATGTGAGGGGGAGCAAGTAAGAATTGAGGGGGAGCAGGTTAATATGGAGGAGGAGCAACATGGAGCTGAGAAAGAAATTTCTTCCACTCCTCAAGAGAGAGTTAATATTGAAAGTTCTTCAGAGTCTGTGAATGAAGAAGTCAGGGAGGCCAAGAAAAGAAAAATAATGGTCTTTAAGAGAAGAAATCAAAGCTATAAGAAGGCTCTCCAAACAACTACTTCACATTCTACTCCTGAGATTGATTACAGCAAGTACTTGGTTGACTTACAAGTAAAATTTAATGAGCAGAGATTGCTTCTAGAAAAATATGTGGATGAAAGCCAAAAGGCTCTTCAATTTGATCTGGCACAAGACATAAAATCTATTAGATTTGAGGTTAATCAGAATAAAAAAGAGATGACAGATTGCTTCCACAAGGGAGGCAATGATGTTGTATTTTTTGCAAAAAACAAGCAGAAATAAAGAAGCAAGTGGATGAGATTGTTGTCAAACAAGGCTATGTCCTTGAAAATCAAATAAGAATGAATGATAATCTGACAGAATCTCACATTGTCATAGTCACTGAGTTAACAACTGTTGTTACTGGAATGACTGCTGTACGGGCTAAAGAAATGGAAGACTATGATAAGAAGCTACAGGCTGCCCTAGATTCAGTTAAATCTGCAATCACTTCATCTGAGAAGTTAATTAGTGACAAGCTTCAAAAGTTAAAGCCATTCTTTAAAGATGGAATCAATTACCTGGATGGGCAAATAAGATTTCAAAAAGAGGACTTAAGAGATCATATGACCAGAGAAGTCATAAAGGGGGAGAGGGTGTTAGTCTATGCTGGCTCTTATCATGTCAAATGGGTAACCAACAGCATAAGAGCCACTCTAGGATATCCACCCTTATGTGATTATGATAATGTGGCTGAGTCAGGTGTGCAAACAGCTCTACTTGAAGGTGATCTACCTGAGGTTGCCCAAGTCATTTACCCACCTGCAGATATTGAAATGGTACATCAACAAGTTGAGTCTATGTACAGCCCTCCTCTACCAGTTACTAATGTTATTATTGAAAAGGTAGATATGCCAGAAGCTGGTCTGAAAGCTCAGCAAGATGCTCTATTATCAACGAAAAGATTCAGAGAGCAAGCAGAACAAAAGCCAGACTTTGAGCAGTGGAGCCCCACTTCAAGGAATATCATATTAACTGCCTGGAAATCTGTAAAATATCAAGTACATGAAAGGGGTAAATGGTACAATGAGCAAGAATGGCAAAAGTATGAAGCCAGGCAGGAGGCCATAGTTCAATACAGGAGAAAGGCTAAGATGGGGAAGCTACCTCCTGATGCTCAGGAACCTAGCAAGTATTTCCCCAAGCCCTTTCATTATTTTGAAAGGCAAAGGATCAAGGCTGAAGCACAAAAGAAAGCTGAGTTGAAAGGCAAGAAGCCTATTAAGGATACAGAACCTATTGTGCAGGCTCAGATTAAATCTGGCAAAGGGATTGTCATCAAGGAGTCAGTCAAGCCTTAGTCTAAGTTTTACTAGTTTTTGTCCAAGAACTATGTAATTGTTAGTTTGTTAAATAAATCAATGTAAACAACTTGTAACAAACATTTTTGAGTTAATATATAAAACATTGTTCTGTGATCATTCTCTTTTACATCTTTATTCTGTGATGTAAAAATGATATGTGTTTTGTTATAAAGTACCCTGTGATATAATGCTTATGTACATCATCATGTTTATTTTCTAAGTGGTGTATATAATTGGCTAAAGGGTTATGACTTCTCCAAATATGGGGAGATTAATGGGTACATTGGAAAATGTGTACCTGATTTGGATAAGCCTCACTTAGCTCAATGATATACATCAAGGTGTATTTGATGTTATTTTGAGTTTATATGTGCAGGTTAAGAATGTGCTAGAATGCAGGAAAAAGATTCTAAGTCCATATGTCGACACCTGAGGAAGTTGTGTCGACGCTTCAGTAAGATTGTGTCGACACTTGGAAATGGTTGTGTCGACACTTCAGTGAGTTTGTGTTGACACCGGGAGGCAGTGTCGACACACAGAGTTCTTAGTCTACATCAACTGTGTCGACACACAGGACTTGTGTCGACACTCAGCAGTGTTTCAACAATGTCGAGTGCTGAAAAGTGAAGAAGTGATTGTGTCGACACAAATAATAAGTGTCGACACATTCTCAAGATGTAGTGTCAAGAAGCTGTGTCGACATCAAGGCAGCTATGTCAACAACACCAAAGTCTGTGTTGACACTTAAGTCACTTGTGTCGACACATATTGGCAGATGATCTCGACACTTTATGTCAGTCAGTCTCGACGCTTTGCTGACAAAGACAAAGGCTCAAGATTTGTTTGATGACTTGACAGCTGTGAGTTACAACAGGTTTACTGAAGCTGTCAGACTTGTCAGAAGTTAGTTAGAAACCGGATCAACCGGTTACCATGGATGAAGTCTATATATACATGGATTCAGAAGAAGAAAGGAGTTTATAATACACACAACTAACACACCTATTGTGAGATTGATCTTTTATCAAGAAAGTACAAGTCACAAAGAAGAAGATCTTCGTGAGAAGATCTAAGAAGACGTTCTGAAGTAGTTTTCTATTCAGATTCTGTCTAAGTTGAATTCAATCAAGAATTCAGAAGTATCTTCAAGAGGTTTGGATAGAGAGAGATCCAGCTATTTGAAGTCAAGAAGGAGACAATCACAGGTCTCTCAAGAAGCAGATACTGAACTAATCTGTTAAGAAGATTCAGATCTATTTCTGGAGTCTAAGAAGGAAGCTGCCAGTCAGTTATATTCAAAGTAAATCAACCCAACTAAGTTCAGATTCAAGAATCTTTGAAGAAAGCTTAGATCAAGTTGATTTCAGCCATCAGCCTCTTCAAGAAGCTGATCAAGAAAGTTCTTATCTCTTCTCTCTCAACAGGGGTAAGAGATTATAAAATTCCTTATCAAATTCTGTAGGATCTATTCATAGATCTGAGTTGTAAGCATGTTTTATAAAGGTTGAGTGTATGAGATTTGTTCTCTGAGTGGTAGGGTTGTTTATGCCTGAGTTGTAGGAGAAGGTATTCTCTGAGTTGTAGGCCTTGTGGCAAGGCTGAGTTCGGGTTATTTATGCCTGAGTTGTAGGAGAAGGTATTCTCTGAGTTGTAGGCCTTGTGGCAAGGCTGAGGTAGGGCTTGTTAGCCTGAGTTATAGGAATGTGGAAACATTCTGAGTTGTAGGAATCCTTCTGGATTCTGAGCTGTAGGATCTGAGATAAAGGAAGAAGTTAGGCCGAATCTAGCATACTGCTCGATATGTGAAGGGGGAAAGTGGATGTACCCAGACCTTGGGGAACCACTATAAATACTGTGTGCAATCTGTGAATTGTGTAGCTGTAGAATCTGTGATTGTGTGTGCTGAGTTTGCTGTAGAAATATCTTTTTTACTCAAAGAACTGTAGTTATTTTCTGCCTTTAGTTAAATAAAGGAAAAGTACTTATTCACCCCCCCCCCCCCTCTAAGTGTTTAGGTAGTCTTGAAAGTAAAACAATCAATAAACTTTGAACTTTTTGAATGCAGCATAAGCCAGAAATATCCTTATAGCTTCTAGCCTGGCAACTGGAGTAAAGGTTTGATCATAGTCAATTCCTTCATCCTACCTATATCCTTGAGCAACAAGCCTAGCCTTGTTCCTCACAATCACACCTTGGGCATCAAGCTTATTTCTGAATACCCATTTGGTTCCAATGACTGGGTTGTCTTTTGGTCTTGGAACCAAAACCCAAACTATGCATCTCTCAAATTAATTGAGCTCTTCTTGCATTGCATTGATCTAGTGGGGATCTTGCTCTACATCAGTTATGGATTGAGGCTTAATTTGAGAGAGGAAACAGGCATGCATCAAGTCTTGGTTGAGTTGATGCCTTGTCTTTACACCTGCTATTATGTCTCCAATCACTTGGGATTTGGGGTGATCCCTTAGTGTGACAAGATCAGTAGGTGGAGTTGGTTCAGCCACAACATTTTGAGGGAATTCCTCTTGTGGAATAGCCTCTGTTGTTATAGGAAGTTCAGCTATTACCATAGTTTCTTCATCACTTTCTTCACTGACTTGTTGAGAAGGATGAGATACAACTTTGGGGATAAAGTGTAAGCCATCCAATTCCTTACACAAGTTGTGTACCTGCAAGGAGTCTTTAGTAGAAATCTCTTTCTCCTTATAAAACATGTTAGCCTCATCAAATGCAACATGCATAGATTCCTCTATTTTTAATGTGGATTTATTGAATACCTTATAAGCTTTGTTGACTTGGGAATATCCTAGAAAAATTCCCACTACAGCCTTTGCTTCAAACTTTCTAATGTGCTTTTTGTCATTATTATGAATATAACATACACAACCAAAAACTTTAAAATAGTTGATTATTGGTTTCTTCCTTTTGAGTAATTCATAGGGAGTCTTATGCTTTAGTTTGTGTATTAAACTTCTGTTCAGGACATAGTTTGTCGTGCTCACTGCCTCTGCCCAATAGGATAGGGGCATGTAAGCATCTGCAAATAATGTGCCTGTAGCTTCAATGAGTGTTCTATTTTTCCTTTCAGCTACCCCATTTTGTTGAGGAGTTCTAGGAGCTGAGAAACAATATCTGATACCTTCCTTCTCACAGAACTCATGTATAAGAGGAGACTCAAACTCTGTACCATGATCACTTCTGATCAATGCAACATGAGTAGAGTACTCAATCTGTATGGTCCTGAGAAAATCTGTAAGAACCTTGAAGGTATCTTACTTAGATCTCAGAAAGAATACCCAAGTAACCTGGAAAAGTCATCTACAACCACTAAGGTATAAGATTTCCCTCCTAAGCTCTGTACAGCCACAGGGCCAAAGAGGTCCATATGTAGCAAGTACAATATCCTAGGCGAATCACTCTTATTAATGGATTTGAAGCTAGATTTAGTTTGCTTACCTAGTTGACAAGCCCTGCAGAGGCCTTCTTTCTTGTAGGGGCCAGAAGGTAAACCTTTAATAAGGTTGTCCTTGGATAGCCTAGCAATGTTTTTAAGATTACATGTCCTAATCTTTTATGCCATAAGTCATTTTGACTACTAACTATATTGAGCAGGCATATGTCTGAAGTAACAGAATGAAAATTTACTAGGTATATGTTTCCTTGTCTACTTCCAATTAAAATAGGTTGGTTTTCTTTTGAAGTAATAATACAGGAACTAGAGTTGAATGATACCCGATAACCTTCATCATATAGTTGGCTTATAGAGATGAGGTTATGCTTCAGTGCACTTACATATGCAACTCTTTTGAAAGTTACTGCTCCAATTCTGACCTTATCATAGCCTTCTGTTTGGCCACAATTAGAGTCACCAAAGATGACCTTTGGTCCTAGCTTTGACTTGTAATCAATCAGATTGTCCTTGCTGCCAATCATATGCTTGGAGAAACCACTATCTAGATACCAATGTTGATTGTATGCTGGACAGGTCTTCATCTGCAAACAAGACAGTTAGTTATTCTTGACCCAGGTAACCTTGGGTCCTTGTTGATTTACATAACTATAACTGGAGATGTAAGAGCATTCAGGTTGATCTTTATATCCTTTAGGATGGTATCTCCTAGGTGGAATTATCCATTGAGTGAAGGGGTTAAAGTTGTTATTAGAATTTTAAGTTTCTTTTATTAAGATCTGGGTTCGACGATCTGTGGTTTGATCGTCGACCTGAGCTCGACGGTGTTGGATGAGATCGTCGATCTCTACTCGAAGAATGAGGGTATTCATTCTTGAAGTACCAAAGTCGTCGATCTCTGGTCGACGAACCATACTGGTATCATCGATCATAGATCGAAGAGTGATTATTACTGATGTTTGCGTTCAAATATCGTCGTTCTGAGTTCGACGATCTGTTCATATATCGTCGATCTGTGTTCGACGATAACTGCTGAACATTGTTATTTTTGTTATTCTTCTGGATATAGAGTTTATTCTTGGTTTCAATTTGTTCAAGAATCTTATTAACTTTGTTTACCTGTTCAGTATTCTTCTTTCCCTTGTCAGATATAAAGTTTACTGGTCTGGAAAAATTATTTTTCTTAATCAAGGGTGGATCACTAGAGGAGGCACCTAGTCCTAGTTTGCTATTGTTGGTCCTAGCATTTACAGTACTAGTGATATCTAATAATTATAGACTTCTTCCATTCAGTGATTCTTCTAATAGTTTTGCCTTAGTTCAGTTTTCAGAAAAGATATTTGTTTATTAGCAGACATTAGTTCATTGGTTAATTTTTCATTTTCTGCAGTGATGTTGTCTAGGGTGTTTAACTTTTCTCTAAGAAGTTTGATTTCCTTCTCAGAGCTTATCAAGTCTAAGCATAAATTTTTGAATTCAAATTTAAATTCATCTGACTCAAAATCATAAGAAGCTATTACCTGATCTTCAGCTGATAGAGATTCTTCATTATCTGATTCATCTGAGTCAGATCTGCTACTGCCTGCCTCAATAGCAATGAGGCATACTTCCTTTGCTTTCTGTTCTTCTTCATCCTCACTAGAGCTGGAGGATGTAGATTCTTCTTCAGTATCACTCCATGTCTCAGCAATAAAGCCCTTGTCTTTCCTCTTTTGCTTGCTTGAGGAAGGCTTGTTGTAGTGACTCTTCCTTGAGTCCTTCTCCTTTCTTCTGTCCTTCTTCTGAGCTTCTGGACACTCAGAAATGAAGTGCCCAGATTTCCTGCAGCCAAAACACACTACTTCTTTAGAGGGTGTTTTGTCATTCATTGGCTTATCTTCATATTTAGAAGGTTTCCTTCTGAAGTCCTTTCTAAACATCTTGAAGAATCTCTTGGCAAAGAGACTCATCAACTCTTCATTTACTGGAATGACTTCAGAGTATTCTAAAGCTTTGAAAGCTATGTTGTGCTCCTTCCTAGTTGGTGTAAGAGTCTTCACTTCAGCTACTGCTTGTCTTGCCTTGATCAGCTGCTCATAGGACTTTAGTTTTCCTAGAAGAGATTCTGTTGAAATCTCTGTCATGCTTCTGGCTTCTCAGATGGGCCAGATTCTTGAGTCCCATATACTGGGAAAGCACATTAAGATCTTGTCATTCACTTCAGTTAGAGTGAATTCTTTGTTTAGAGTTTTTAGCTCACTGATGATGGAGCTAAGTTTGTTATACATTACTTCTACTGTTTCTGCTTCATCCTTTTTGAAGTTCTCATATTGAGTGATGAGATTTAACCTTCTGTCTTTTCTCTCATCTGCTGATCCAGCCACCATTTAGTTCAGGGAATCCCAAATCTCCTTGCCTGATTGACACTCAGCAACCTTCTGAAATATTTCATCAGACATAGTTTGAGCCAGTATATTCATGGATTTGGCATCAGCTATCTTAGCCTTTTTCTGTGCATCTGTCCATCCAGGGGGTGGAACTGCACTCAGGTTAGTTTATGTAGTTGAGGTTAAATCCACTGGAGCTGGTGGTCCTGTTAAGATAGAATTAAATATATCTTCATCAATGGAGTTCATGTAAAGCCTAATTCTTGCCTTCCAGATTGTGAATTTGGACAAGTTACACACTGGAGGTACGGTGCTTGCATATTCTTTATTCTGTGTCATGTTGTATGTATAAATCTAGTAAAGTTAAGGAACAGATCTAACTTAGGATCTTTGGTTCAAGGTTTTAACTTGTACAACCAAAAGAACCTCCTCTTATACCAATTGGAAGTAAAGGTTAGATTTGATATACTCTAGAGGGGGGTGAATAGAGTATGTGGGTATATTTTAAAACTTTACTCTGAACTATAAGGAGTACTTCTAAACTCAGGTATTGTATCACAGAGTAATAAATGAAAGCACAAGAAAAACTAAATAACACAGCAAGACCTAAATACCACAGCCACAGCAAGAACAAAAAGGGGAAACCAGACGACACAAGAATTTATAGTGGTTCCCCAACCTGGATACATCCACTCATCTACCACCCTGGTAGGAATCCACTTAGAGTTTTGATCAGGTGCCTGACACCAATGAGCTTTTGATCAGGTGCTCAACAACTAAACCTCAAGTCTTTTGATCAGGAGACTTGCAACCAAGAATCACTTTTGAAGGGAGATGACAACCCTTTTTACAGTGGGGGTGAGAGAATGACTGTGTCTTCTCTTTCTCAATTCAAACAACTGAGAAGACTTGTGGATTTGATGGTAGCAAAAATCTCCCCCTGAGATGTTGCTTGTTCAGGATGATGGAAGCTTTGCTGCAGGGTGATTGGCCTTCAAGCTTTCAGTTTCGACAAGAAGAACTTCAGGATCTATTTTGACAGATGCAGTATTATTGTCCTTAAAAGAGTTCCTGAGAGTATGACAGAAGAAGACACTTGATTTGGATGGTTGTTGTTCTTATTCAGAATTGTTCTTCTTCTTGTCTAGTCATTGTTGATTCTTGATTGATTGATTTTCAATCTCAAGAAATTCTATATCTCTCAGAATATTGTTCTTCGTATCTTGTTCCTGTACTCAGGAATAATAATCCTTGTTTTTTTATTTCCAATCATAAATGTCCATTTGAATTTTGAAATTCCTTCTGCAATAAATGCTGACGGCCTTGGAATATTTTTGGCATTGATTTGTTTCCCCAACTGTCCCTTATAAAAATGGCAGGCAACAATTCTAATGAAGACCATAATTAATGTTCTTGTCTAACGGTAATATTCAGAGAATATTAGAGCATTAATTACTAAGGAATTATTGCCACGTAATAAGGACAACAGAGGGAAATTTCCAAGACTTGATTCGTCGACCTGAGTCCACAGTTCGTCGAGCTGAGAATGGCTGTTCGTCGAGCTGAGATACAAGATCGTCGACCTCTGAATGTTGTTTGATAACTTTCTTCTTCTGTGCATCAAGTTCGTCGAGCTGAATCTAAGATCGTTGAGCTGAGCCCTGAGAACAGAGTTAGTCCAGTTGGGGTCCAAGTTCGTCGAGATGAATCTGTAGTCTGGACTTAGAATATTTCCTGATGTAGAGTGTTGAAGTATCATTTTGGCATTGAGTGTGATGTTCTTTGGCTTTGAGTGTTAACTCACCATTCTGGCATTGAGTCAAATGTCATCTTGCATTGAGTGTTGAATTACCTTATCCAGAATTAGTCGACCAGAGAATAGAGTTCTTCTAGCTGATTTTCTTAGTTCGTCGACTGAGGTTTGACTTAGAGGAGTTTTTACTTTTTCCAGAGTTCGTCGAACTGAGAGCTAAGTTCGTCGAGCTGAGCTCAGAGAATTTTCCCTGAGTTCGTCTATCTGATCTCGACTTTCGTCGACCGGAGATCGACGAACGTAGAACTCCTTTTTCTAAGTCTTGAATTCTCTAAGTCTTGAGTCTCTAGCAGTGTTGGAGGCTGGTCCTTTGTACTGTTGACTCAAAGGACTTGACCTAAACTCTAGGACACAACCATGACCCTGATCTATACATGTTGGGTCATATCCTAACTTAGTGAACCTATCCCAAATCCAACTAGGGATCCAACAGTGGTTATTTCCATACCAGACTTCTTGACTAACTCCTTAGTTAACTTAGACTGACTAATGAAAAGTCCATTTATAGTTTGCTTAACTTAGAGACCCAAGAAAACTTGAGTTCACTCATACTACTCATTTCAAACTTACCTTGCATTAGTTTGGAAAACTTAGTGCAAAGTAACTCATCAGTAGAACAAATATAATATCATCTACATATATTTGCACTAAAATGGTCTTGCCTTTGACTTCCCTCAAGAATAGTGTATTGTCTATTTTCCCTCTTGAAAATTTGCTGTCCAGAAGGAATTTAGACAGAGTCTCATACAAAGCCCTTGGGGCTTGTTTGAGTCCATAGAGATCTCTTAATAAAAGATAAACATGATTAGGATGAGTAGATTTAACAAAACCTGATGGTTGCTCAACATAGACCCTTTCTTTGAGGTAACTATTAAGGAAAGCTGACTTCACATTTATTTGGTAAACCTTGAATCCTTTGTAGGCTGTATATGCCAGGAAGATTCTAATAGATTCTAATCTAGCCATTGGTGCAAAGGTTTGATCAATGTATATACCCTCTTCTTGTCGATAGCCCTTTGCAACCAGTCTAGCCTTATTTTTGACTATAACACCATTCTCATCCAGTTTGTTCCTGTAGATCCACTTGGTTCCTATTATGTTATAGTAATCTGGTCTGGGAACCAGCTTCTAGACTTTGTATCTTTAGAACTGGTTCAATTCTTCCTGCATAGCCCCTGTCCAAAATGGGTATATATTGGCTTCTTCAAACTTTTTGGTTCTGTTTGAGACAGAAAACTTGAGTACATTACAGTGTTATGTTGTCTACTTCTTGTGGTCACTCCATGATCTGCATCTCCAATGATTAGTTCCTTTGGATGATTCCTTAGATGTCTGACAGCAATTGGTAATATGACCTCTTCTCTTTGAACAGCTTCATCTTATTGTTGAGTCTCTTCTTCTGGTTGTTCCTATGCAAGCTCTTCCTCAACAATGTTGACTCCATCTTGTATACTTTGGCTTGCTAGAACCAATTCTTCCATTGACAGCTCCTTTAGCTTCAAGTTTTCTCTTATTGTGCTTGATGTACCTGGCTTATCATTGTAATACATAGAACTTTCGTCAAATACAACATGAATAGACTCCTCTATAACTTGATCACTCAATTTGTAGACCCTATAGGTCTTATTGTGGTTACTATAACCAACAAATATGCCTTCATAAGACTTCTCAACAAACTTTGTCAAGTATGTTTTCCCATTATTAAGGACAAAACATCTACATCCAAAGATTCATAAGTAGGCCAAGTTTGGTTTTCTGCCCTTCATTTGTTCATAAGGAGTCTTATTCAGCCTTTTGTTGATTGAAGCTCTATTAAGAACATGACATGTCGTGTTAATAGCTTCAGCCCAGAAATATTTTGGGAGAGAAGAATCACTTAGCATAGTTCTTCCAGCTTCAATGAGAGTTCTGTTCATTTTCTCAGCAATCCCATTTTTCTGGGGTGTTCTTGGAGAGGAAACTCTTGCTGAATCCCAAGTTCTTCACAAAACTTTGTCATACATTCATATTGAAACTCAATTCCATGATCACTTCTGATTCTGACCACAGAACTGTTCAACTCATTTTGTATTTGTTTGACAAATGTCTTGAAGACATCAGGAGTTATAGACTTTTTCCTTAAAAAGAAAACTCAAGTAAATCTGGAATAGTCATCAACAATCACAACGGTGTAGACTTTCCTTCCTAGACTATGAATCGGCATAGTTCCAAACAAGTCCATATACAAAAGGTATAAAATACCTCATAGAGTCTTTAGTTGCATTGCTTTTGAATGAAGCTTTGGTCTGCTTGCCTTTTTGGCATGCTGAGCACATGCTCTCCTTAGAGCATTTAATGTTAGGACCATTCCTAACTAGATCTTTACTGAAAAGCTTTCCTATGGCCTTATAGTTTAAATGAGCTAGCCTCTTGTGCCATTTGACACGGGTTGAGGCTTTCTCATTTGCAACTAGGTATATGGGTGAGTCTGACTTTAGACAAAGAAAATTTAAACAATACACATTCCCATACCTAGTGCCTGTTAAGAGACCTCTTGATCACTTGAACTTTTTATGAGGCACTCATCCTTGTGGAATGAAATGTCATAGCCAAGATCATAAAGTTTGCTTATGCTTATGAGGTTGTGTTGCAACCCTTCCAGATAAGCTACTTTAGTGAAAGTGACTAAGCCATTTGATATCTTACCATAACCTCTGGTAATCCCTTTGTCAGCTCCACTAAAGATCATCTTTGGTCCATTCTTCACTGAAATTAATTCCCTCAAGTTGCTCCTTATTCCAGTCATGTGTCTAGAATATCCATTATCCAAGTACCAGATGGGCCTATCTCTAGTGGTTGGACATACCTGTAAAATAAAGATTTATTTATCCTTAGGAACCCAAATTATCTTGGGTCCTAGGTGCTTATTAGTTGTGGCTCCATTGAGACCACCTGAAAATTTCTTAACTGGATACACTTTCTGCACATGAGATACAGTGTGATTGAACAAACAGTCCAGGGAAAAGTGTCCAATCCTTCCACAACACCAGCACTCATATCTATTGTACCTCCACTTTGGAGGAATAGTAGGAAATTTATGTTGACATTCCATAGGATAGGAATCAGCAATCTTAATAGTTGTATTTTGACTGGGAGCAAAATGGTTGTTTTGCCTTTCAATCACAACAGTCCTCCTTGGAGCAAGAACATAAGGAATAGCTTTACTATTCACATATGAGTTTGGTCCAACTGTTCCAGACTTTTGGATTTCTTTTCCCTTAGTGTGAAACACAAGTTGTGTGATGACTGGACCCTTTTGTCCTGTCATCTTTTTGCCTCTTCTTCTCTTATGTTTAACATAATCAAGTCCACTTTCAGGAGTTCCTGAGAAGGTATCTATAATGGGAAGCATGGTTTTAGGTTTAGAAAATAGCTGAACAAGTCTTCTCTCATTCAGGAGATTGAGTTCTAACTCCTGAATGGTTGCATCCTTTTGTTTTAGCAACATAATTTGATCATCAATGATCTTAGTTAACTTAGCCAACTTTGAACTTTGAAGACCAATCTTCTGAGCAGCCATCTCATGATGGTACTTAAGACCTCTTAGTGATGCAATCTCAATGGCTTGTTCTTTGACAAGCTTTTTGCTCTGTATAAGAGCCTCTAGCAGTTTTCCAAATTTAACTGTGAGCTGCTGTTGTTCAGTCTCAGAGTTGAACTTATGTGACTCACAATTTGAGTTACATGAGTCTGACTCATCCCCAGTCTCATAAACAGAAGTTTTAGAACAAATAGAATTGTCATAGATTACCTAAGTATCCTGACAGTCAAGAATTTCTGTTTCTGGATCATCAGACAGTGCCATCAAGTTAACCTTCATATCATCTTCAGAGTCACCATGGTATGATGAAGTTGTGGAGTTATTGCCCTTGTATATGACCTCTCTGATGAATTCCTCTTCATAGGAGAAGAGTCCAATGTGTGCATGTTCTTCTTCTGATTTAGTTGAATCAGTATCACTACCAGATAAAGTCTTTGGCTTATTTGCCATCAGACTCTTTTCTAATCTCTTATCTTTATAGAACTTCTTTTCCTTGGACTTCCTGTTCTCCTTTCTTTTTACTGGACAGTTAGCAATGACATGTCCAGGTTTGTTACAATAATAACAAATAATGTCAGTCTTAATTTGTTTATTCTGATTTATATCATACCTGACCATAGATTTGTTTCTATGTTTGTCTTTATTTTTACTGGAACTTGGACCAGATGATTGTTGGATCCCTAGCTGGATTTGGGCTAGGTTCACTAAGTTAGGATATGACCCAACATGTATATCCAGGTTCATGGTTGTGTACTAGAGTCTAGGTCTAGTCCTTAGAGTCAACAATGCCAGGGACCAGCCTCCAACACTGCCAGAGACTCAAGACTTAGAGAAAATTCAAGACTTAGAAAAAGAGCTCTATGTTCGTCGATCTCAGGTCGACGAAAGTCGTGCTCAGCTCGACGAACTCAGAGAACAATTCTCTGAGCTGAGCTCAATGAACTTGGTTCTCAGATCGACGAACTCTGGACAAAGTGACAACACTTCTAAGTCAAACTTCGGTCAACAAACTTAGAACATCAGCTAGACGAACTTTGTTCTCTGGTCCCAGATCGACTAATTCTGGATCAGATGTTTCAACACTCAATGCCAGATAACATCACACTCAATGCCAGAATAATGATTCAACACTCAACACCAGAGGACATCACACTCAACGCCAGGATGACGATTCAACACTCAATGACAGAGAACATCACACTCAACGCCAAAATGATGTTTCAACACTCAGCACCAAAAAACAATCTAAGTCCAGAATCAAAACTCAGGTCGACGATCTTGAACCTCAGCTAGACGAACTTAGTTATCAGGTCTCAGGTCGATGATCTTGGACATCAGATCGACAAACTTGGTGCACAGAATAGGAAAGTTATCAAGCAGCAGTCAGCCATTTAGAAGTCGACGATCTTGGACCTCAGCTCGACGAACTATGGACTCAGGTCGACGAATCCAGACTTGGTTGTTTCCCACTTCTGTTCCTATTATATTGCAATGATTCTTGAGTAATTAATGCTCTAATATTCTCTGAATATTACCGTTAGACAAGAGCATTAATTATGGTCTTCATCAGGATTATTGCCTACCATTTTCCAAAGGGACAGTTGGGGAAACTAATCAATGCAAATTTTTCAAGGCCGTCTGCATTGATTACAGAAGGGATTTTAAAATTCAAATGGACTTTCATATTGAAAATATAAAAGCATAGATTCTTCTTCCGGCACGGGATAGAACACGAGATACAACTGAGACAGAAACATAGAAAACCAGTCAAGGAAGAGTAGAACACCATCATCTCGTAATAAGGATTCTCTCTGCTCTTGCTCTCTCTTGACAACAAAGAGCTAGAAAGAAAGAACTGCTAGAACAGAAGAAGAATAGCTTCTAGAAGAAGAACAACAACCATTTAAATCAAGAGTCTTCTTCTTTTATCATCCTATCAGGAACTTTCAAAGGACAACAACTACTGCATCTGTTAAAGAGTTCCTGAAGTTCTTCTGGTTGAAGTTGAAAGCTTGAAGGCCTATCACCCTGAAGCAAAGTTCCTTTCACCCTTAATAAATTCAGTATTTCAGGGGGAGCTTTTGCCACCATCAAATCCACATAGTCTTCTCAGTTGAATAATTGAGAAAGAGAAGACATCAACACTCTCTCACCCCCTCTATAAAAAGGGTTCTCTACTCCCTTCAAAAGTGATTCTTGGTTGCAAGTCTCCTAACCAAAAGACTTGAGGTTTGGTTTTTGAGCACCTTACCAAAAGCTCATTGGTGGCAGTCACCTGAACAAAAACCTGAGTGGATTCCTACCAGGGTGGTAGAAGAGTGGATGTACCCAGATTGGGGAACCACTATAAAATTCTTGTGTTATCTGGTTGCCTTTTTCTTTTATTCTTGATGTGGCTGTGATAGTTAGGATTCTGTGATTTTTATTAGTTTAATCTGATGTGATGTAATATAGCATCTGAGTTTAGGAACAAGTTATATTATTCAGAAAAAGATTTTAATTACTCACAAATACTCTATTCACCCCCCCCCCCTCTAGAGTATACTAGATCTAACCCTCACTTTCAATGATGTCTTCTTGTTCCATTGCTTCCTTCTTGTCATCATCTTCTTAAATTGCCTGGTGAACATTGTCAATTCTCCATCTGACAATTCTTCTGATGAAGAACTAGTCCCAGTGCTAACTGTATCTTCATTCCTTCTTGGTGATGATGAAATTTCTCTTCTAGCCTTCTTTGATGTGTCAGCTTTGAAAGCCATAGATTTTGTATGATTTGAACTTCTGGCAAATTCAACTTCAATTTTTCTAGAATTTAACTGAAGCTCATGTGACTACAGCTTCCCATACAAGTCATGGGGTAACATGTTCCTCAGATTGCCCATTTCTCTTACAACACAAATCTTTATGTCCCATTCTTTGTTTAGGGATCTCAAAAACTTGTCATTAAGCGCATAGTTTTAAAATTCTCTGGCATAAATCTTTAAGTCATTGATTATTCTAAAGAACTTTTCATAACAAAGTTCTATAGAATCAGTCTTCCCTCGCCTGATTGCCTCGTACTGCTGGTTGAGTAGAGACTTTCTGTAATCTCTGACTTCTTCTGTGCCTTTCATATAGACTATTAGAGTGTCCCACATCTCCTTGGATGTTTTACAGTGTAATAAGTTCTAAAAGGTTGAATTATTTATTGCACTGGCAATTATGTTTTGTGCTCTTTTATCCATGGTGACAAGAACCACCTCATCCTTTGTCATCTCAGACAGTTTCTTAGGGGTTTGCACATTTGCATCTAAGATAGATACTTTCATGTGAATATATGGTCATTCTTGTACTGTGACAAAGATTCTTAGATCTGAAGTCTCCATAAACAATCTCACCATTTGCTTCCAAATAGCAAAGTTATCCTTTGTATATATAGCAAGCTTCATATAACTGAGTTCTCTATGAGATTCAGAAGCCATTAGATCTGATATGTTTCAACTCCCCTTAGGATTTAGTTCTGACTGTTATGTCTTTCTTTGAATAACCTGACTATGATACCACTTGAAAGATAAATCTATGGGTAGTTAATCACCAAGAGGGGGTGAATATGTGTTTTTTAAATTTATTAGTCACTTAGATTAAATGTTCAGCAGATACTTGACAAATTAACCTTCACAAGAACACAACACAAGCAATCCACAGAACACAGCACAAGTAATCCACAGTACACAAAAAGTTTAAAATGGTTCCCCTATCTAGGGTACATCCACTTTCCCCCTCCTTCCTCACTGGCAATGTGCTAGATAAGGTTATATCTCCTCCTCTTCAACTCAAATCAAAAGATCTTACAGGCTCAGTTTCTATTAAGAAACCTACAATCTGACCAACAGGTCCTACCTCAGAGATCCATCCAATCTCCTACCTTAGGTCCCTCAAGAACCCTACCTTAATATTTATAACGCAGGCTTACACCTCAGTGATCCCACACAAATCACCTATCTCAGGTCCCTCAAGAACCCTACTTCAGCCTTTATAAATCAGGCTTACAACTCAAACAATTTATCTCCTACCCACTCAGATCTCAAAGAGATCTTACAAAATAAAGAGGTAAATGCGAATGAAAAAAATCTCAGGAAACAGTAATCCTGTAATCTAACATATCTGAGAATTCAGATTCTTCAATTCAACAGCAAAGAATTAATTCTTGATGAACAAGTTGGCTGAAAAGATACCTCTCTGGATCTACAATCTTCTTGATGATGATCGGCTTGATTTCCTTGAAGAACTTGTACAACAGATCCACCTTAATCCTCTGATCAACTTGTTGAAAGGATCAAAAGATTTTCTTGAAGACCTTCGTCTTCCTCTTCTTGGGGTTGTCGCCCTCCTCTAACTTAGGAGAAATCAAATTGAGAGAAATTGACTGTGTGATTCTTCTAATTGTTATTTTGTGTGTAGACGACCGCTCTATTTATAGCCTTTACGGGTTGTTGGCTTCTGATTGATGACATCATCGTTACGCCATCATACTCTAAGTCTTTCTTCAAACTATTTCTGATGAGATATCACGATATTGTAGATGATGTGACATTTCTGACTTGACTTGACACTTCTGTGTTGACTCTTTTCAACTTCAAGTTCAAAAGTGTCGAGAAGGTGTCGAGACATCTTAGCATTCTCGACACAATTTTACTTAGTAGAATTTTCAGTCTGAACTTGAAGGTGTCGAGACAGTTGACTTGTCTCGATCCAACTATTACTATGTCGACATCTTTAAATCTGCACTGTGTTGAGACAGTTGAATTATCTCGACACTACTGTTTGTTGGGTGTCGACACTTATTTTAATTCTTCACTGTGTCGAGATAGTTGAATTGTCTCGACAAACCTTACTGCTGGGTGTCGACACTTTAAGTCTACACTTCAATCTTCATTGTATCGAGACATTTGTATTGTCTCGATACTACTGTCTGTTGGTACCCTAGTTTGATTTGAGTTTAGTCTTGTCTTCTTAGTCTCTTGACCCATGAATTATCTATGGTCAAGGTTAGTTGTCTCGAGCTGTAGAGTTCCCTGCTTATCTTCAGATAAGAATTTGGTTAAGTAGTAACTGACTTCGTTCGACTATGGTCGAACGCCGCTCGACTAAATCTTCAAAGTGTCATGACTAACTGTTCGACGATCGTCTATGACGCAGTTGCTCGACTTGTTCTGTCAAGGTGTCGAGGATAACGTTCGACTATTTGTTGATAGTTCGACTATCTGCTCCTGCAAAGGTGTCGACATAGTTAAAGTGTGTTAACACTTTTGTACTTAGTCATTTCTTTGCACTGCAACTTGCTAGGCGTTTACTATCCTGACTTCACTCAGCACTTTTAGTTGTATAACGTTGAGTGAACTTGCTTCACTCGACGCTTTTGGACTTAGGCAATTTTATGTCTTTCCAGTCAGCTTCTTTGAGTCCACCTGTCAATATAACTTGGACAACCTGTCCAATAAATATGACATAGGCAACCTGCATGCATGAACTGAAACATACATCAAATACATACTTGTATATATCATTGAGTTGAAAGGGCTTCTTCAAATCAAGTACATTGCTTCCAATGTACCCAACAAAGGAACAGCTTCAATGGAAAAGAGAAGCGCCCGAACAGCTGAAGCATCCGTCCCCAAGGGGCTCATCGAGCCAGCCCCCTCATGCATCGAAAAAATTGACTAAGTAGCTGTCATGGGCAAGCTCGAGGGCATGTTCACCAAACATGACAACCAAATAAACGAACTCCAAGCCATGATGCTAGACATATGTCAAGAAGTAAAGCCGTCCTCCACGCCACCGTTCGTACAAACTGAGTCACCGCCACCAGGAGAACTCCTCGCCACGACCAAGACGCCCCCTACAAGGAGTACCACATAGAAAAGGAATTCTCAAGCACTAGTAGCTCCCCCATTCCTACAACACTAACCCGAGATGCGCAGGATCGCTACCTCGGTAGTAAATAATACAATGGGGACATCAGAAACTCAACGAATAACGGATCTCAGAAGATGAAACAAGAAAGCAAATCGCACCATGAGCATAAGAGGAATTACAAGCAACGCGCAGATACCTGCCCAATAAAGAAGTCGCGCCGACACCAAGAACTCGCGCAACTAAATTCCCCTCAAGACAAGATTTTCAAAGAAATTTGTAATCACCCAATCTTGCACAAGCCTAGGTCGCTCGCCCGAGCTCGAGGAAATTCAATGAAATATTGCCAATATCACCAGGAGCCTGGGCACAACACCGACGGATGCAATCATCTGAAGGAAGAAATTCAGCAACTCACCAGCCTTGGGGCAATCAACCAATTCCTAGCAAAGGAGAAGTAGCCTCATGCTTAGAACATGAGAAGCATAACCATCAGCATCGGCGAGCCATCAATCAAATTAAACCAAGCCTTGGTAGATGAAGGTATTACAGTGAACATACTGTTCCTATCAACACTACTTCAGCTCAAACTAACCACTGGCATCCTTAAGCTAGAATCAGCTAGCGTGCGCATCCTAGGGGCACTTTAGTACCATTCAAAGGCACCATCGTCCTTCCCGTCACTCTTGGAGAGGAGCCCGAGCAGGAAACCTATGATGTGCAGTTTCTTGTCATCCAGGCTGACTGTGATCACACCTTGATACTTCAACAATCACTCATGGATGTCTACCAAACTCGCTCCCGCCGCTTTTTTCCCCAAACTATAACTTTTTACTCGCAAGTTTTTCACTCTATCAATGATCCTCAACTGGCTGTTGTAAAAGAAACAAGCCTAAACTTGTGTGAACTATTTTTTGTATACAAGATTGTGTTTCCTCTTCAATAGTGTCCGACTAGTTTCAAGTAAGTTAAGTTGTGTGCGATCCTCGTGCAAAACGGTAAGACTGTGCATACGGTTTGAATACAAAAGCTATTCACTGAACCTGCCTTTCTACTTCAGGATGTCGTCAGGGTCTGCTCCCCTCATGACTAAGCCGCGAGCGATCCTCGTGCAAAACGGTAAGATTACACATGCGGTTTGAATACAAAAGCTATTCATCGAACCTGTCTTTTTACGCCAGGACATCGTCAGGGCTTGCCCCCCTCACAACTAAGCTGCGAGTGATCCTCGTGCAAAACAGTAAGACTGCGCATGCAGTTTTAATACAAAAGATATTCACTGAACCTGCCTTTCTACTTCAGGACGTCGTTAGGGCCTGCCCCCCTCACGACCAAGCCGCAAGTGATCCTCGTGCGAAGCGGTAAGACTGCGCATGCAGTTTGAATACAAAAGTTATTCACCAAACTTGTCTTTCTACGCCAGGACGTCGTCGGGGCCTGGCCCCCTCACGACCAAGCCGCGAGTGATCCTCGTGCAAAACGGTAAGACTGGGCATGTGGTTTGAATACAAAAGTTATTCATCGAACCTGCCTTTCTACGCCAGGACATCGTCAGGGCCTGCCCCCCTCTTGATTAAGCCACGAGCGATCCTTGTGCAAATTAAGCTGCGAGCGATCCTCGTGCAAATTAGTTCACTAACCAGCTATAGGCACAATTACAGTCCACACAAAACAACACCACGAGTCATACAGCGCTCGGAAAACCCAACATAAAAAAGACCTCGAGTTGCTCTCGTTGGCGTTCTGGGCAAGAACAAGAAAAGAAGAAAAAAATGCAATCATCACAGCAACACGCAAGTACATGCACAAACACGCAAATCAGAACCGTCAAACACTAAAGATGACATACAGGATATCATACTAGAAAAGCAAAAGATACAAACACACTAATACAAGGAGATAGCGTCGTTACATACCAGCCGCGTCAACATCAGAACTCTCGTCGTCAGAGATATCATCAAATCTAAGGCCAAATACATCGCATCCCAAGCTCCTGCCAACAAGACGAAAAGCCTTCGAGACTCCACGCCTAAGGGCAAGCTCTTGAACGTCCTCCATATGAGGCTCCACCTCCTTGCTCCAAATCTTATCACGAACCTCCTCACTAATCAAAAAATGATCTCGCATATAATCCAGAGACTCCATGTACTTCGCAAGTCCAGCAGCCTTCAACTCTGACACACGGCTATCAGAAGGTAACGCCTCCATTTGGGCCTTCGCCGCACAATGCTCTGTCTCTAAATGAGAAGTCACCTCTTGAGCACGCTTCAGCATTTGTGTTGTTCTTTCCAGAAGAGATTTCTCCACCTCCAAAAATGCTCGAGTCTCTTCCAATTCAGCCTTCAGCTCCGATCCGATCCGGCAAAATCGAGAAATGTCCCGGTCATAATCATCCCTCAGAGTGACAAGCGAGCCCGCTGTCGCCCGAAACTTCTCCTGAAGGGTCAGATACCCGTCCTTCAAGCTCACGTAATGATCATTCCAGGTAACAGCAATTTGAATCTGAGCCATAATCTGCAAAAGAAAAGATGGAGAAAAGTCAGTACAACAAAATAACAAAGATAAGCCAAGAATAACCAAGCTTGCTTACCACTTCATTCATCGCCTTCAAAGAATAAGATAGCCTAGGAGCCGCCACCTCCGCGGGGGAAGCCTGGGGGGCAGATGATTCAAGCACCTGTACCTCGGGTGAAGCGCCACAGCCACCAGAAGGAGAGTCGCCACCCAGAGAAGCCAAACAAGGCACCGCACTACCGCTACCCTGAGAAACTACAGTGGCCTTCCGCTTCCGACCACAATCCAAAGATGTGTCGGTAATCCGCCCAGATTCTGAAGAAATGTCACACCGCAACAAGCGATTCTCTTCCACAAACAAAGAAATACTGAATAGCCAGTTTGCCAACTCGCGAGGCTCCGAAAATCCAAGCATTGGGGAAAAAATCTCGCACCCCTTTTGACGACGACAACGATCAGGCAATATGTTCCATAGCTCCGGCAAGCCCCAAGAGTTCCTGACATAACCAAATAAAGTATTTCCATGGCGGCGGTCTTTCCAAGTCTCAAAATCAAGCCAGCTCTTGTTACTATGAATTTCACACGCTCGCCACCATCAGAGCGAACATCGCACCAATATCGGAAGCAGTTCAAAGAGAATTTCCCGTCATGTTCGCAAAAGAAGACAACCAACCTCATGAGGCGCACTACCCCCAAGATAGTAAACTAAAAAATCGGCACGCCGCAAAATTTCAGAATCTCGATCACTTTTTCGCATGGGGAGAATCAGAAGCCAGATCCCAAAGTGGTCTCGCAGATCGTCAACCAACCACGATGTGGATTCTGAACTCTCTCCTCAGCACGCGGTATCTTCACTTCAAGGTCGGAAGAAATACCAAACCTTCTCCTCAAAATTGCAACCTGATCATCGGTAAGGGAGGAGAGAAGACACATTGGTCTCGCAGTACGCTTCGAGCCCTGACATAAAAAAAGGAATAAATTTAGACGAAAAGTCTGCAAATCAAAAGCCATCCGCTCCCGACGTGCGAATGAAGGCGCGTCGCCCATTAAAATCAAAAATATACGATGCGCCAGAGCACGCACGCGCACCGGACACGCAGGCACGCGCGCCCACACAATTGGCCCCCGCGCAAATGCCAGCGCGTAGCCGCGTTCACACGTCATGCACGTGTGCCTGCGCGCGGTCGCACGCGCGAGCCCGCGCATGGCCTCACGCGTGCGGCTAGGCGCGCACACCCATGCGCGTGCGGCCAGGCGTGTGTCCGCGCGGGACAAGGCGAGCACGCGATCAGAATCCCGCGTGCGTGCCCGAGCGCGGCCATACGGGCGCTCCCGCGCGCTCCTATATTGGCGCGCCCGCGCATGCCCATGCTGGTGCACCCACACGCTATCATGCACGCGTCCGCGCACGCGCACGCTCGCGCGCGGCCAAACCCGCGCGACAACGCGCGCGCATCCGCACGCACCCTCACGACCGGGGATGCGTCAGCATCCTTCTTCGGGCACGTTCATCACCTCTCCTCCACCATATCATATTCTAACATTTTTACCCGAATTTACAGGGCACTACTACTCTCCATCTCAAGTCCTTCGCCACTCGCCATCGTCGCCGCCATAAAAAATGAGCAGAGAAAGATCCTTGTTTTTCTTTATCCGAGCCGGTCTCGTGCAACAAAGATCTGGGTGGCAATTGTTAGGGATGAGACCCATTTTATAAGAATAGGTGTGCGCATAACCACACACACATGATCTCCACCTCAAAAGTAGTGGGATCATGGGTTTGACTGCACGCACGATCGCCACGCCCGATCCCCCCGCGCGTCGATCCCATCTCGCATAGTAGGCAAACAGCCGCGAGCCCCGCCTTGCCGGCGGCGGGCGGCCGACCTCCTCCCCGCCCGCCTTCTCTCGCCGAGCCGGCCCCGGCCGGCGCTCCCCCGGGGCCGCCGGCCGTCAGAGCGGCCGCCTGGGCCGCCATCCCTCAGCCGCCGGCCATGGCCGAGGGTTCAGTCGCGAAGGCCGCTCCCCTTTGCCCCCAGCCGCCGGCCGCGGCCGAGGGTTCAGTCGCGAAGGCCGCTCCCCTTCGCCCCCAGCCGCAGCCGGAAGAGTGGCCGCTCGGGCCGCTCTCTCCTGGCCGCAATCGAGGGAGGGGCCGTCCGGGCCGCCCCTCCCTCGGCCGCAACCCGCAGCCGAGGGAGCAGCCACCCGGGCCACTCCCTCCTTTGGCCGTCGACTGTGGCCCAGGGAGCGGCCTCCCGGGTCGCTCCCTCCCTTGGTCGCCGACCGCGACCAAGTGAGCCGCCGCCCGGGCCGCTGGCCGAGGGAGCGGTCGCCCAGGTCGCCCCCTCCTCGATCGCTGATGCCCGACCAAAGGAGGCGGCCACATCGGCCGCTCCTCCCGGTCACCGTCGTTGGTCCTCCCCTTGCCGACGAACTCGGCGCGAGTTCGCCGGCCGCCTGTGGTGTTCTGCCCCCGTCGTCCGATCGATTGGGGACGTTCCAAGCCGTCTGATTCGCACGTAATCACCCACTAACCGCCAGGTTATTGGGGGGATTTAATTAATAATTTAGGAGTGCAAACAGTGGTATTAATATGCACCCCTAAACTATGAGAAAATATTAATATTGGGTGGTTACGGTGTGCGGATAGCCGCATAACTACCGTAACCATCCCCTGGATCCTATTAAATGAGTCTCAGACCTCCTCATTTCTTATCTTTTTCCTCTGAGTCTTCTTCTTCCTCGGGTCGAAGCTTTGCCGAATTCCTCCTACAAGCAGCCCTGAGCCACACTCAAGCCGCACCCGAGCCGCACCCGAGCCAAGTAAAAGTCGTCTGACGAAGCCCAATATCTCAAGTTCCAAGTGGCCACCGCAACTGCAAATTATGCCGTTCCGCTCCCACGTTCAGGATCAGCAAGGCGCTAAGTGAAGCCCACCAGCGCAAAACGCAATTTGTAACAGCTCCCGGCACGACGGTCTGTCGTCCGCCGTGTTGCAAGTGTTCTCTCACCCCAAAACTGTAACGAGAGATGGCATGTCACCCTCGGTTTCACAAACAAGCTGTAACAGTCAGAAAATAGTGGATTTTGACCGACACAGATGCGGTCACGTGGTTTTTTTACCCTGTTGAGAGGTTTTTCCACGTTAAAACTGCATGTGTACAATCAACATACTTTATTGACTATGTGCGCGCTCGACCGTTCCGGGAGCTAAGACGATCCAGGATTTCCGGTCCGACCGATACACCGAGTTAGACCGCAACAACATTACATTTAAAAGCATTGGGATAAACGCACGAGTTAAACCGTCATTTGTTAAGAATCACTTAACAAACATCATTCATTTGAACATAAAAGAGGATCAAGTTTCTTAAATGAGGGTTAAAGAATGGCAATTTTACCTACATGTTCATCACCGCTACTACCATACCAAACGGGGCCTTATAATCCTAAATAACAGTGTTTGGAAAACAAATACAATAGCCTTGGCAGAGTATAATATATATCTATAACTATTGTAAAACCATTTATATTATTTTTATGAAATTTAAGATAAAATATCGGAAATTTTTTCAAGGAAGTCAACTCCGAAAAACAAGCAAGGAATCAATGAACTTAATTATCTTAAGCTCCGATTGGCACGGTGGTGGCGGTCGTAAACGGTTGAGTTTAAACGTCATTCGTTAAGGATCACCTAACAAACATCATTTGTTTGAACATAAAAGTAGGTGAAGTTCCTTAGATGAACATTAACAAATGACAATTTAACCTCATGTACATGACCGCCACCATCATGCCAAATGGAGCCTAATTAATCTTCTTTCACTAGAAATTTGAATTAAATTAGATAGGGGAAGTATCCAAAAAGTTGTACCTGATGAGCAGCAGCAACTCTCTGGAAAAAAGGAACCTTGGCGATGGGACCCACCGGGATTCTGCGGTGCACTAGACCATCATGGATGAACATATAAGCCATCCCGTAGAGTGTTATCCCTAGTCCCTATATCAATTGAAGATGAAACACCATCTAAACCACCAGTGAAAAAAAGAATATACAGATTTATGCATTGCTTGCTCAAATGTCAATGAAATTAATGCTAATCAAGCATAAACATCAATCCTAAAGATCAGATAAAAGAAGCTACATAATCAAGAGTGAAGGAGGAAATATGTTTATTTCTCTCCAGTACTTCAATTTTCAAATTCTTTCACCATATCAGAAATTAATCAACTTTAACCATCTTTGATCTAAGACACCACCCTAGCATGCATGTGAGGTTATCAGGTCATTCTACTCTCCTTTCTTGTGGCGTTGTCACCATCTGCTCAACCGTGCAGTTCTCTCCCAAGCTCACCATGAGCAACTTTGCCTTGGAGAGCCAAAGGTCAAAATATCCTCAAAGTTTGCGATATGGTAGGCTTCATAACCTAGAACAAAATTTTAGGTGGTCATTGCTACAACGAAATTGAATATTTATGAAATTCTTATGTTTAGTTACGTTTGTCGATGATATTTCTTGCAGATATGATAACTTGTATCCATGGGCGGACCTATCATATGCCGAGTGTGGGCAGCCGTCAACACTCAAAGTTTGTTGCTAAACTAGGGTTCGGTATTTTCTTTCACGCACTTGTTGGGATTGACCATAACCGAAGGCCATGTCCTCCTCCGTACTCCCTCTCTAGGCTCAACGATCTCTTGCTGGACGGTCTCCTTCCTTCTTCGGTCCTCCCTGGCATCTGCTCTCAGAGATCGATAACTCACTGCTCTCAGTTTCCCTGAATCTCGATTCCTCCCATTGGACTCCTTTCTTCAAGAAAGCCCTAGATCAGTCTCTTAACTCTTTCCTCCTCCCTGCTCTCAGTATCCTAACCCCATGCAGCACCTCAACCCCCTCCCACCACCCAGAGTTTTAGCCAGAAGAGGGAAACTGTTGGTAAACATCTGGAAAAGTCTTCCAGCCACCCAACTCTTCTTCTTCACTACCCCCATCCATTTGGGAATCCAGTCGCTTGCCCCTAGAAGTAACTACAACTGTCCAGAACTTAATTTTCTTAGTTCCTTGATGTTAAGAGCCCTCTCAAACGCTAGTCCTGCTATTGAAAATCAATTCCACTGTTCCAGCAACCTGAAGTCTCTGCTTCACACTTCATACTTTGTAGAAAACGCATTCAAGATTTTGAAATTAGAACCATTGTCATGGGATTTTGAAATTAGATGATGATGAATTTAGCATTCCGACTACTTCTGATGTTTCAACATCACTTTGCCATAAGATTTTGCAATATTATCAACTGGATTTCAATTTTGCAAGTTGTCCAGATCACTCAATTGCTTTAAAAGTGAGGAATCTAATTATCTAATCCAATAGTAAGTATTTCTTTCATAAAAAGCATAATTTTTTGCTGCAACCTCTTTAGAATTGACAAATTGTCTTTACGAATGATCAATGAATATTTATCTTTATGAATACCTAAATTGCTCTAATCTATGAATTTCAGTAGTAAGTGTTAGTTTATGTGTAAAATAAGGATCATTGAATACTTAAAAATATGTTGTTTTGCATTTTTTTGGTGCATCATGTTTCGTAGTTGAGTGGAATTTTCTTCATATGGTGTTTTGTTTTCAGTTCACCAATCATAAAAAAGTTTTATTTTATTGAATGTCCACACTAGAAAATCTTGATGGGTCCTCCTATGCTTGTATCATCATATGCCTTCAAGTTAGAGCTAGGAATGAATTTTTAACAATTATATTGTTAAAGCCCGGATATTGGTTCAACTGAGTTTGGACTAAGAGGAAACAATTCAAGTTAAATGACTCGTCATCGAGCACACAAGGCGGCGGGGTGTTTGAGCTTTGGGCCAGCCCTCCCTAGGTAGGAGGTGGTTACCTACATAGACTCGATGAGTTGCATCGAGGAGGTCCCGCCACTCATGGGCGGACCTATCATAGGCTGAGTGTGGGCAACCACCCACACTCAAAATTTGTTGATAAACTAGTGTTTGGTATTTTCTTCCCCGCTCTCGCTGAGATTGACCAGAACCGAAGGCCATGTCCTCCTCCGCACTCCCTCTCTTGGCTCGACAATCTCTCGCTGGATAGTTTCCTTCCTTCTCCAGTCCTGCCTAACGTCTGCTCTCAGAGATCAGTAACTCACTGCTCTCAGTTTCCCTGAATCCTGATACCTCCCGCTGGTCTCCCTTCTTCAAGAAAGTCCTAGATCAGTCTCCTAACTCCTTCCTCCTCCCTGCTCTCAGTATCCTAACCCCTTGCAGCACCTCAACCCCCTCCCACCACCCAGAGTTTTACCCAGAAGATGAAAATTGTTGGTAAACATCTGGAAAAGTCTTCCAGCCACCCAGCTCCTCTTCTTCTCTACCCCCATCCATTTGGGAATCCTGTCACCTGCCCCTGAAAGTAACTGCAACTGCCTAGAACTAAATTTTCTTAGTTCCTTTCAGTTAAGAGCCCTCTCAAACGCTAGTCCTGCTATTGAAAAGTCATTTCACTGTTCCAGCAACTTGAAGTATCTGCTACACACTTCATACTCTGTAGAAAACTCATTCAAGATTTTGAAATTAGAACCATTGTCACAGGATTGTGAAATTAGATTATGATGAATTTAGCATTCCAAATACTTATAATGTTTCAACATCAAATTCCCACAAGATTTTGCAATATTATCAACTGCATTTCAATTTTGCAAGTTGTTCAGATCACTAAATTGCTATAAAAGTGAGGAATCAAATTATTTAATCCATTAGTAAGTATTTCTTTCATAAAAACATAATTTTTTTACTGCAAACTCTTGTTAGAATTGACAAATTATCTTTATGAATGATCAATGAATATTTGTCTTTATGAATACCTAAATTGCTCTAATATGTGCTTTCCAATAGTAGGTGATAGTTTGTGTAAAATAAGAATCATTAAATACTTAAAAATATGTTGTTTCCCATTTTTGGTGCATCATGTTTCGTTGTTAAGTGAAATTTTCTTTAAATGGCGTTTTGTTTTCAGTTCACCAGTCATGAAAAAGTTTTATTTTTTTGAATACCCCCACTGGAAATTCCCGTTTGGTCCGCCTATGCCACCACTCACCCGAAAGCACGACTTACGTCTTCTCCTCCCAAATAAAACGCTAAGCTTGGCGCCTTAGATGACACAGAGCGAGGACTCTTAAAAATCCAGATCTCAAGGAGGCTGGGTCTGCCTCTCCAAGGTGGTTTGAGAGTCTATTTATAGGCAAAATATAATCCAAGGGCAAAATAGTCTTTCTGATCTGCTAATAGCAGCCTCTGCTTTTCTGTTTATGCTATCAGTATCCCCTGATTAATCTACAGGCAATGGAATCCCGATGCTTGAAGTTTGTATGTGCAAACCTTATTGGTCTGTAAATAACAGTATGGTCAAGATGCATTTTCTCCTTGTTTGGGCGAGTACCCTGGTCGTGCAAGCATCTCAGTTGTGCAAGATGAGGACTTTATCATGTTGGGACTCACTGCCTGGGGCGCGCCTCTACGTAAAGACAACTGTGTTGGTTTCAACCAGAGCTGGCTGGGCATGCGGTTACCTGGTATGGGGTGGTCGCCTCACGTCTAGCTTGGGGAGGGCACCCCGCAGTTGCCTAGAGGGGTAAGTTGCAGGGTTGCCTCACTGGACCCTGCTCACCTGACCTGGTCGGGCCTAAGCCAATTCCTTCTGTTCTCTGTTGAGCTTGCCCGAGCTCTCTTAGGCGTGAGGTGAACTGTGCTCGACAAATTAGGGTTGCACACAATCCCCACTTCTTTGCAAGGTTGTCAGAGTGCGAAAAGAATTCATCCAACCAAGATTTGGGGAGCGGTTGACCTCAACTCGGTAGGTTGGAACTCGCCATCCCTTGACCTCTATAAATAGAGGGGGTAGGGCATGAATTCTTCCTAACTGATCTGCATGCCATCTTGCTTTATTCCCGGGTAAGATGGACTCGCCTGATCTGGAAGAAGATGACATGGAAGCCCAGTTCGACCTGATCAGTGAGCCCCCTCCCAAATCACAATAGGCATCGCGAGGTACTAGATCTGACAAGGAGCGCAAGTCTGCGTCGGAACTATCTACTGGGGAGAATTCAATCCCAATCGAGGTTTTATTGCAGCACGATCCCTCCTGGAGGAGGCTACACCTACTGGCAGTGTAGGCCAGCTTTCTCTATATATTCAGACTGCGACGACTGTGGTTAAGTGATCCACTCATTCTCGTGTCACGAATAATCACTAGCTTATTCTAATCGCGCCTTTCCATTCGTTGTAGGGTGTTGATGACCCCACCATCATGGTTGCCATGATGATTTCACATGATGGGGAGGGCGTGAAGACTAAATAGAAGAAACTTGCCAAGACGAGGAAGCTGTCTCGCCCGCATATGCATAGTGAGGCTCCTACGCTTTCTGAACTACGCGAGGATGATACGGATGCCCCTTACCTCTCCGTAGTGCCTCCCTTTCACGAGTCACGATGTGAGACCGACCAGGATGCTATAAACCTTCAGTCCGATCTCTCCCTCCTGCGAGTGATGCCGTCACCGCGCCTCCCTATGTTGCAAGAGCCCGCGACACTATCCCATCCTCCTGAAGTCGGCGAGTCGAGTCGGCCATGCACCGGGGGGAAATAGCCGACGATGATTGCGTTATGAATACTAGAAGTTGATGTTGAATCTATTTGCGGCACGCTCTTGATGCTCACTGACTATTTCATCTTCGTGGATCTCTTGAACTCGCTATGATTTTTCTATTGTAGGTAGTGGGTATCCCTTATCGTATGGACTCTCCTAGATGAGGATCCCTATCGAGCTGGCTCCTCCCCGAATGTTCGGGCCTCTTCATGAGTTGATGGCCGACCCACGGGTGGTGAGTGCTGACTTTGGCGCTCGCTTACTCAGGGTGCTCACGGCCCATGACTCCAACCTTACTGCCACGCCTCCCCTGGAAACTAGAGAAGAACTTTGCCAGTTACGGAACCGTGTCGATGTGGTGGATAATTATCGGGTGGAAATTGAAGGTGACGGCGGACTATTTTTAAGGATGCTGGATGCCAATAACAAAATCTATGAGCTAGAGACCCGCCAGTTCGCTATAGAACACCAACTTCACAAGTTCGCGCAAGTCGCAAGCACTGTTGGGGAGGCAAGTATGCTGGAAGAATACATGTACAAAGGCGAGGAATGCCTCCAGCGAGCGCAAGAACATTTCCACATTGCCAGGGGCATAACTTGGATAGCCAGCCACTCGGTTCACCCATGCATGTGGGTACGGGGTCCCCCGCGACGCGAGTAGAAACTTGGCCTTCTTTTTTCTGCTCTTCGCCGCTCTTTTGCTTTCTCTTTTCTTTACCTTATTTTGTGGTCATACTTCTACTTTTGGACTCGCTTTCTTGTACTCACGCAGATCTGTATTTACTTTTAATTGTAGTGTACCAGATTTTTTGTGCTCGCCCATGAACGCTAAGTATGAACATATGTGGAAAACAAAAAATGTCTCTTATGTTTGTCGTTTATGGATTGGTTGCATGTTAGCGATGTTGAATGCCTGACGAGTACGATATCCGCGAGTTTATGTCTGCGGGAGGGCGCTTCTTGCAAGTCGAAGCTAACCGTGTACTCGCCCCCCCAATGTTCAACTAAACTCTCAACCACATGGGGGGCTTGCCTATCGCACAATGTATAAGTCGAGGCCGAGGTATATCCCCTAGTTCTCCAGAATTTTGCCCTCCCCTCTGAAAAACCCTCTCTACCCGCCTCACTAAAAGAATGGTTCGTGTGAAGGGCAAGGATAGCCACGCGCACTACGTCGTGAACTTCATCAACCACTACTTCCCGGGCGCAAAGATTACCTATGTCGAGCTCAAGGCTTTTTTTGGCACGGTACCTCCCTACCGGCTATATAGCGAGGCGACCCCTACCCCAAGAGGGAATCAACACATTTTTTGGGGATGAGCTCGCTTTTACTCTAGCTCACGTAGAAACGGGATTGTAGCTTCCCCTGTGGCTTGAGGTAAACTAGGTCCTCAAACACTTCAAGTTGTTCCCGGCCTAGATGAACTCCAGCGTCATCAGCGCCCTGGTTGCCTTCGCGTGCTATATGCACAAAGAGGGGTCAAGTTCAACCTCATAGCCTTTTGCAAGATCCTAAACCTGAAGGCGACCAACGACATCATCGTCGTTTTCTCCAGTGCTTGCGTCAATCTCTCAGAGACGCTGAACAAAGTCCAACATTGAACTTACAAGTTCGTCTTCATGCGCAGCTCGTTTGGGACATTGTCGGTTGCGCCAGTTCAATGAGCGAGAGTCTCTTCATGCCCCCTCGTGTGGACAACGATGCCTTGGCACCCTACGAAATGAATGTTGAAGGGCAAAGAGTTTGGTGTCATGTACTTGCGGTAGCGGCAGGACCAGCTCGCCTTCATCATGCCCGGGACTGGTATGGACTCACCAACTTTTTGTTCGCACCAACACAATGTTCTTGCTAATTACCTTATGCTCGCAAGTGTGCAGACATTACCCGTAAACCCTCCATCTGTGGCTGCGAGAACCATCACGAGCAAAGCCCTCATCTCGCGACCTGGCGAGGTTCCCGCAACGCGTGATGGCGGCTCTTCTTTAGCACCTTCCAAGATGAAGGAGTAGACTCACCCTACAGATTCCCCCTCCACCAAGCAAAAGCTCAAGAAGCCAAGAACTGGTGAGCTGAGCATCGCCACCCCACGCGAGAAAGCGGAGAAGACCCCCGGTACCGAGGCGAGCAGCATAGTCACCGATAAGAAGTAGGAGGAGGACCCCAGCGACCACCTCATCTTTGGGTTGGGGATGCGCGCTGAAGACGTGGAGGGCGACGACCTCCTCCAATGGCATGAGGGGATGCACCGGGTAACCTTGATTCGCTGCTCCCCTCCTGGATGGAAGAAGAGGACCCGAATGTCTATGCCTTTAACGTCATGTTCGGTCTCTATGGACGGGAGGACACAATAGTGTTGGAAAGTACATCCATTCGCGAGTTGGCCAACTGTGGTATCCGCTCCGTTCGACACTTTGCTGAGATCTTCCAGTAGATAGCGAGGCGGGCCCTCAGTATGAATCGCAAGTTATCAACAACCTAAGATGACCTTCGTGACTCCCAAGAAGAACTGGTGAAAACCAGAGACAAACTCGCGTCGGCCTGCCAAGTCACTATGTCAGCCTCTAATGAGGTATTTATTCTGCTTGGCTTGCGAGTTGAGGTGTGATTTAAAATTTTTCCTTTCGTAGGACACCGAGTTCACGCGGGCTTAGCAGATCTCCAAGCTAGAGGAGGAGTTGTGTGTCGCTTGAGGCTCTAATGATGACCTTGCCAATCGGTTGGGCGAGGCGGAATCAAAAATGCTAGAATGCCAGCAGCAACTCACCGAGAAGTCTGCCGGTGGTGCCGCTCCCGAGCATGTTGTCGTGGAGGTAGACATTTGAAGAGCTCTCGGGCTGACCGCTACCCGGCTCCTGGTGAGACGTTTCTGGCAGCAACGTGGCTTAAACAAGACGGGCCTAGCCCTTACTCTAGAGATGTTGGTTCCGGAACATTTTCCCGTGCGTGCGAGTTCTCCCGCGGCGAGTTCTAAAATGGAGAGGAGAAATGAACTTTTTTCCTGTTCTTTAATTCAGCTGCTTAATTCAAAGACTTAACTCGGGCGATACCCCTTACAATTTATTCTTTTAATATGAACGATGTTTATTGCTTGTGTTATCTTGTGTATTTTCTCTATATTTGTGAATATGGCTACTTTATCCCTATTTTTTTCTTCTCAAATAAACCCATGTGAGTTGATGCTCGCCACGCAATTAATTAGGCTTCGTTAGACTTTCTCCCTACTTTGGTCGAGTCTCGCTCGCGCGTTGACGCTTGGCCAGCAAAGACTGAGTTCTCTCGGCGCCTTGATTAGGTCTTCGCTCTCTCGGCGCCTCGCCGAGCAATGGGCCTACGCTCGCCTGCCGAGGCGGGATCACCCAGTGTTTCGTGTTGGATGCCTTTCAATTCCCAAATCTCGTTACTCCAGGGGAATCATTTTGCTCGAGGGACAAGTACCTGGTGTGCGTGAGAGGAGCTCACGCAGGGACCTGAACTATGGCAACAACACAGCTCGAGGACTTCTACTCACTTGAGGGGGCAAGTAGTTGGTGTGCGAGAGAGGAGCTCATGCAGGGAGATCCCGCTTGCGGGAGTTATGGCGTGGATCAGATGCAGTGATCGCATGCAAGGTGGTTCGAACCGTAACCCCCCACTTCGTTTGTCGGGGAGTGGATGTTTTGCCTATGTGCAACACGGTTCACCTATAAAATTGGGTACGACCCCATCAATATTAAGGCTCTGTTTGGCACGGTGGTGATGGTCGTAAACGTATGGGTTAAAATGTCAGTCATTAAGGATCACCTAACAAATATCATTCGTCTGAACATAAAAGTGGATGAAGATCCTTAGGTGGGCGTTAACGAATGACAATTTTAGCCTCGTGTTAATGAACGCTACCACCATACCAAACTGAGCCTAAATCAAGCGAGAATATATCGATACCCTGAAATGGGTCTTCCTTTAAGACGCCAAATGAAGAGAATCCTGATGGTCCACCAGTGCAAAGAAGCCTATGAATTTCCAGTAATTTTCATAATGGGGGTTAGTCATGGGCATAAAGCCCGATCGGGCCAGCCCGGTACCGGGCCCAATAGGCCCAGGATTTTCTCGATCGGGCCGAGCCCGGGCTTTTCTTAAACTGGGCTAGGGTCGGGCTCAGGCCCCTGCCCCGGGAAGGAGCCTTATCCGGCCCTTCGGGCCGGACCGGGCTGGGCTTTTTTAGTTTAAATTTTTTATTTTGAAAATTTTCATGTATTAAATTATTTTAAAAAAAATAATACACTAAAATTTTTTAATTATTATTTTATTAAAATAATAAAAAAATTCACTCACATCTACAAGAAAAATTCAATTTTATTAATATTAAATAACGTTTACATTTTACAATTTATATTAATTGAAAAAAATGAAAATTACTATCATTTTTAATTTTACATAAAAAAACTACAATATTTATTAATTTAACAAAACAGAAAAATACAGTTTTAACTTTGAAGACAGCTACTAGATGTGCGTTTGCTCTTCAATCAGCTTGTAAATTCATCGTGTTCATCTCGTCTTCTTCTCCTCTGAGCTATCCTTTAATGCTATAATTTGTTGCTTCCACTACATAGCATCCAAGTAGTCCTTGTAACAGATGCACATTTCCAGAGATTCTTCGTTGAGCTGGCTCTTCCGCTCGTTCAAAATCTTGCCACTAAGAGAAAAAACGGACTTCGAAGCTACCGTACTTGCTTGGATTGTTAGTAAATCACAGGTCATATAAGCCAAAATAGGATACGTATTAACTTTACTTTTCCACTATTTTAAGAGATCGAAGTTTTCAATCTCTTCCGTGCTCATAAAATCACGGAATTCTGTTTTAGTGTACAATCCTAATTCATTTAAACTACTAGATGTGTGCGCCTTTTTTCTAGCTGCTAATTCTAAAATTTTATTTTTAAAAATATCCTTTGTTTTTTGTTGCGATATTCCTTCCCGGGGCCGGGAGCCGTATAAGTTATCATAATAATTGTAACACTCGGTAAAAAGAGAAATAAATTTTATAATACTAGCATCGTCATAATCATCGAAATTTAAATTTAAATTTAAGTTTGTATTTATTTCTTCTATCAAATTTTCTACGACGTCGACGCCGAATAACGGATTTAAAGCGGCAGCGTACGAAATCATTGCAGACATTTTTCTATAATATTTTAAAAACAATTATTCCATTATTTCAATTAATGGAAGTCATCCATCATGTTGCTTATAATAGTTAAATTTTTGTGCGATGTTTACAAAATTCTCAATTACTAGTGAGCTAATCGGATAATACACGCCGGATAAAAAAATCGTCGCCCTATAAAAATATTTTAATAAATCAATGTAATGTCTTAATATGTCCCAATTGGCATCGGTCAAATCATGACTATTTACCATATTATAATATTTCATAAGGAGTGATTTCTGTTGAAACGCTTTTTTTAACATTTTCTATGTTGAGTTCCATCTAATATGTATATCAAATTGTGGTTTCAAATATTTTTTACCCTATGCGTTTATAAATTTTTTAAAATTCTGAGATCGTTGCCTAGAACTATAAATGACTTTAAGCATAAAACAAATTTTTTCAATATACGGTTCCATATCGGCGAAACTATCTTGTACTACTAAATTTAAAACATGACAAACACAACGAGTATGAAAAAAACGCATTGTTTAGCATTGGTTTTAATTAAACCGCGTTTTAACCAATCAATAACTACGTTATTGTTAGAGAAGTTATCAAAAGAAATACTCATTCTTTTATCTTTTAATTTAAATTCGCGCACACATTTCATAATTACATTGTATGTAGCTTTACCAGTGTGCAAATATTCGACACCTTCAAAACAAATTACGCGTTTATTTAACTCCCATGAAACGGGATCGATCCAATGACATGTGATACATATGTACGATAATCCTACTTTTATACTACTGCTCCAAACGTCACTCGTTAAACTTACACGATCCTCAAAATTTTCAAAAAAATTTATTAACAAATGTTTTTATTCTAAATAAGCTTTAATGGCATTGCGCCTAAGAGAAGCTCTACTTACCTGTTGATATTTGGGCTGAAGGCCTCCATGTATGCATTCCGTCGCATCCTCGTTGTCGTAATGCCTAAAAGATAACCCACATTTGCTGACATGTTTCATCTGCAGGTCCCGTTGGCGGAGTTGATCGTATGTCCAAATTTGTCCCGCTCTTGAAATTTGGGCCTGACTGGACTCGAGAGCTTGTTTCGACACGCAAGACGTACTTAAGGTGTCTTGATAGTGTCGATTTGCCAGTAAGGGTCAGCAACTTCGAGCAATAATTTGCATCGCGCCTTAAATTCGGCGCCAACTTGAACCTTATCAAAGTGCTCCTAAATTATCGTCTTACGATTGTACTCCACCACTACAGACGTACTTTCAGTAGACAACCCTGACGTTGATAAGGATGACGCCATGCTGTCGTTCAGGGAGTGAGAGCCTTAGAGGGAAAATGAGAGAGAGTGAGAGAGAGAGAGAGAGTGAGAGAGAGAGTTAGATAGTGAGTGAGAGAAAGAGAATTGGAGAGAGAGTGTGTGTGAGAGAGAGAGGGAAATAGTGCTCGGGTTGGGGTTGGGGGGAAATGGGAGTGAGAGAATGAGAGAGAGAGAGAGAGAGTGATTGGGAGAGAGAGAGTGATTAGGAGAGAGAGTGGGAGGGGGAGGCCGGGCGGGTTCGGGAGAGAGAGATGAGAATGAGAGAGAAAGTGAGAGAGGCATTAAAACAATATTTTTTTAATTGAGCCTAGGGCCTAGGCTTCAGCAATATAACAGCTGTTGTACAACAGCTGCTGTACTGTGGGGCAAGCAGCCAGCTAGGCTGCTGGCCCCAAGCTGCTAACGACTCTTATTAGAGCCGTTAGCAGCTAACGACACAAATAAGACCCGTTAGCAGCTAACGACACAAATAAGACCTGTTAGCAACAGTTCTTATTAGAGTCGTTAATTAAACGGCTATAAAAAGAGCCGTTTAACACGGTTCAATCTGGTCGGGCTTTGCCCGGGCTCGGGCCTGGGCCGGCCTGAAAATCGGGCTTTGCCCGGCCCTGGCCGGGCCGGGTCTCGGACCGGGTATTTGGCACAAATATGGTCCCTGGGCCAGGGCTCGACCCGGACCGGACTTTCACCGGGTCGGGCCTAGTCGGGCTTTTGTCGGGCCGCCCACTGAGCCCGGACCTTTTGTACACGATTAATGGCGGTACAATTTCATATATTATATAATTATATTGTATTTGCTTCATTTTTAATATTTAACCTTCGTTTACATTAGTCTTGTTCATAAAGCTCCTCGGGCCCGAGCTATCCCGAACCTAGCCCGGGCCCTGATTACAGCTGGGCCGGGTCGGGCTTCTTGCTCCGGGAGGGGGCCTGCTAAGGCCCCCGGGGCCAGGCCTAGGCTTAGCCCGGGCCCTGTTCGGGACTAAGGAGTTGGGGGGGGGGGGGGGGGGGGGGGGGGGGGGGGGGTTTAGGATTTTAAAAAAAAGATTTATTTTAATTTAATTAATAAATTATTAATTTAATAATTTTAATAATAGCTGCCAGCCCTATTTAATAGGGCTGACAACTTCTTCAGCAACGACTCTAAAGCCGCTGGAAAGTTTCCAACGATTCTTAGAGCCGTTGATTGTTAAAGGGGGTGGGATTTGCCCGGCCCAGCCCCGGCCTTAGCCCAGGCCTAGAAACAAGGCTTTGCCCAGCCTGGCCCAGGCTGGGTACTGGGCCGGGCAAATGCTCTTATATGGAACATTGTTAGGCCCCATGGCCCGGCCCGGCCCGGACCTAATCGGGCTTTTATCGGGCCAGACCAGACCCGGGCCCGTTTTTTATGCACACCACTAGTTTACATTCTTAATTTTTTCTATGAAGATTTATTTATACCTATGAAAAATCCATATTTAATGTGCAATAGACTAGGATCCTGTTGATTATTTGAATGAGTATTTTTGCTCGATTTTGACGGACAAAAATGCTATATATCATGGAAAAATATTTTTTGGATAATCTTCAAGCTTTTTAAAACTGGCCGGACCTCGATTAAATTAATTGGACCGGTTCAATTTCGAACATTTCCCCGCGGATTCCATGTCCGGTCTGATTTTCGCAGCTCTCCTTTCAACCGTTGAAACATATTTAATTAATAGGCTTACCGCACCAAAGCTGAGGTCCGGGACGAGGCCGCGGTTGAAAAAGCCAAAGCTGGAGAGCGCAATGGCAGGAATTGAGTTGATGATGGCAAAAATGTCGTTGAGCTCAAAGGGGCCGTCCCTAGGCCGGTGGTGTGACACGTGCCAGTGCCAAAGCGACGCGTGCCACAGAGCCCTGTGGGCCCATCGGGCCCAGTACTCCATTCCCACCTGGCATGCACACATCACCCCTTTAGCAAAAAACTGATGAAGCAATCAATTGCAACGAAAGAAAGACTTACTGCAGCTCCCACGGCAACAGCAAATGTACCAATCATTTCGCCCAGTGGAACCTCATTTCCCTGCAATTAATTATTATTTTAATTTTAAACAATTTTAAATGTTAGAATAAAATAATTATTTTTATTTTTATATCAAATTGAAAATGTTACCGCCGGCATGTATTTTCACTCTCACAATATTTGATGATAAGAAAATTTATTATAAAAAGCTCAATATACAAATAATATCATGCTCTATCGTTATTAATTCAAAAACAAATGAAACATTTGGCAGGGCATTGAGCTTGGACAAAAATGTCATCCTCATACATTTGACCATCATGAGTGCAGCGACTAGGAGTGTCAATCCACAATTTATTGGCATGTTTTATTAATAAACGAAAGAATATTTATACTAATGTATAAAGAAAAATTATCCTTTGATGCAATATTTATAATTTCAATTATACTTTTTATTTTTAAATTTAATGATAATGTTTTTTTTGTACTTATTTCAAATAATTTTGAATACTTGGGCTTTAAGGTATTTTTTTATTCCCACCAAGTCTTCTCATTCAAAAATTGATTGCCGTGCTAATCAAATCATGTCTATCAATTACAATTTTATCCCTCTTTATTATAAAATTTTAATTCCTTTAATTTATGTGTTTTCTTAATTTTAAGAAAATTGTGTTTTGGCATAGTCAAAATTCATTACCTACAATAAAAGTGCGCTCTCCACGTCGCTTGCAAACCCTCATGCACACGGAAAAATGAGCGACGGGTGGAGTATAGTGCTCGGGGGTTTGCGAGTGGCAGGTGTATCGTCGTGTTGGGGAAATGTCGTGGCCGAAATATTGTCAAGCGGGCACATAAGGCATGCATTGCCACGGTAGGGATACTTTCTTTGTTGGTCATAAAAGCGTAGCCTATGTCCATCACTAGTATTATATATAAAAATTATATTTCAAAACAATTTAGTTTTGAAATATGTAGCTGGAAAAACAATAATAATAAAATTGTCGGATATATAGCTGGAAAAACAATAATCAAAAAATCGTCTGATATATATATCTACCCAAAATACAAAGATTTATCGTGGTGTAACGCCGACCACAGCCAAATGAATCTGAACATTCTGATCTGAACATTCTGATCTGAACATTCTGATCTGAACAAATCACAAAATTTCAGCCGTTTGATAACAGAAGCGAATCAAGAGCGTTCAATTTTTTCCCTAGGTCTCCCACACCTACCTTGATAGTGTCTTAAACATATAAATTTTGTAGGACTCCTTAAACTACAAAGTGTAGTAAAGACAAAGTACAGCAAAAATCAACGTGGTTCATTTCACGATCAAGCCCAAAATATATAGTCCACAAGAACTCAACTACATCTATTCCATGCTGTGCATTTATATACAACAGAAAAATAAAATTCCTGACGATGTGGGACTATTCTCCACCCCACCAACCAGATTTTTTATTAAAAAAATTAAAATCGCGGTGAATCAGATACGGGCCGCATGTAGGGCTGTAACAGTTCGATTTAGTTTGATTTGTAAGCAAAATCGCAAACCGAACCATCCCTATGTGGTTCCAAAAATTTGGAACCGAACCGAACCGCTTAAACATTGAAACCGAACCGAACTAAACCGAATGATTTGGTTTAATTTGGTTCGATTTTGGTGGTTTAAATAATGTGATAAAGCCTAAAGATTTATAGATAGAGATCATGGATGGTGCAATGAATGAGGCTCAATCACCCAACATTAAAGTGTTGTCTGAACATTATTCCTATCACTTAACCATTTCAGGACTCCAAAATCAAATGAATGAAAAATGAAATATTCAGCAGCACTGTTTGTTTGGAGAAAAATCTTAATTAAAGAAATATCTAGAATAGAAATCAACGACAACTTAGATGCTTAATCAAAACAAAAAACTTAAAAAGTATAAGAGAAATACCTGCTGTATGATTAACCGTATGGTTTAATGAAATTTAATTAATAAATTAAATGCATTTATATACAACGGTTCGGTTTGGTTCGACTCGGTTCGGTTTGCCACACAAAGCCAAAAATCGAACCGAACCGTATGATTTTTCTAAAATCAAAACCCTAACCGAACCGCGACCTACTGAAACCGAACCAAACCGTATGGTTTGGTTTGGTTCGGTTCGGTTTTGCGGTTCGGTTGGTTTTGACTTACAGGGCTAGTCGTAGGTGTTCATTCACTTATATATTATTATATAATTAAAAGAGACCAAAGCATGCGGATGAACAACCACATGTAATTTTCTTATTAATTTTTTTAATTATAATATAATAAGTTAAATTTAAATATTAATATAATCATATTAATTAGATTAAAATAGATCAAAGACCAAGGGGGAAGGCTTGCCAATAGGGGCAGGCTTGCCGACGGGGGAGGATGAAGCTCCCGGGGGCGGGGGCGGGGTCGATTACTGTCGTGCGGTAGCGGGTACTGTCACGCGGAACACGAGAGGCCAGCCCCAAATGATTTTCAGTCGTTGGATCAAGTGAGGGGTGGACTGTAAATAGCAGAAATCATGAATTCTCCTCCCTCCCTCTCTCTCCTGAATCCCGATCGGCTTTCCCGTGAACAGTGCCCCCTACCTCTCTCTTGTAAATGCCGCTCCACCGCCAGCGGTGGCCCGACCCACTCGCCGCCGAACAACTCCCGGCGGGCAGGCAGCCGGCAGAGCCCTGAACCGCGCCCGACAGTGTACAATTTTTTTTATTTTAAAATATTTTTAAAAAAGTTTTTGTTTAAATTATTAAATTTAATAATTTATTTAATAAATTTTAAATGTTTGTTTTCAATTTTAAACAAAAAATAAAAAAATTATAGAAATATTTTAAATGAATATAAGATATTTGAATTTTAAATATTTAAGTAACCGTGTCCCGCCACCACCACACCCCCTGTCGGGGGCGAGTACTGTCGCGCGGGTCATGCCCCCCATGCACTGTCACTCGTGTGTGTGTGTGTGTGTGTGTGTGTGTATAAGATAAAATACCCTTTGGTTAAACATTCAATTTCCAATATTACGCTTCCTTATTACAAGAATTTCAATCTCATTAATTTATATGTTTTTTAATTTTAAATAGGAGTTTCCATATAAACAAAAACTTTTACCTATAATAAAAAAAATGTGCTCTCACTGCTGCTCGCAAACCCCCATGTATAGGGAAAAACAAGCGACAGACGAAGTATAACATTCATGGATTTGCGAGCAGTGGGAGCACCGTCAAGTTGGGGCAATGTCGTGGTCGAACTACTATCGCAAGGGGCATTGAGGCCCGCCCCGTGCATTGTCGCGATCGGGATTCTGTCGCGCTTTGTCGTAGGGGCAGAGCCCCGTGCCTGTCACTCGTGTGTGTACATATATATATATATATACGAGTGACAGTGCACGGGCCCCCCATGCCCACGCGCAGTGAAGCCCGCCCCAGACTCTAATAAATATAAGAGCCGGTTCTTATAAATATAACTTTTTCCGTGTTGACAACATTTTAATGTTAATCAAGAGTTTAGTTAATTAATCAAGAGTTTATTTAATATTTTTATTTGAAATTATTTATTATTATTTTTGCTTAATTACTCTTTAATTAATTTGATTTTATTAATTTTGCTGGTATTTAATTAATTATCTAAACTGTATGGTTTAATTAATTTTATTAATTAAATAGTTAATAAAGAATAATAAAAAATTAATGATTAATATAAAAAACAGACTGTCAAGATTGATTTGAAAGATCTCAGATTTTACATCGTGTAATCGCAACGGTCATTGATACTTCTTTGTATATATGTATGAGTGATAGTGTACGAGACACCCCTCGTGCTCCGCGCGACAGTACCTACTCTGCGGCGGCCGAGCCCGCCGTACCCGACGGTTCTTAATATTTTTCTTATCTTGTAATTTTCTTAATATATTTTTTTATCATTACACATTATTTATTTTTTTAAATTATTACTTTTTTATATTAAAAAAATTAAAATAAAAACAAAAAGTTAAATAAATAAATATATATATATATATATATATATGTATAAAATGGACGGTCAATATTAATTTAGAGGGTCTGGGATGTTACACTCTTCAATGACCAACTATATTTCTTTATATATATATGTATAGATGTTTAGATAAATGTATAGATATATATAATTAATTAATAAATAAATAACGATTAAAAGAGTAATTCCAAACCTTGATTTATATATAAATTTATAATTTTTTGGTCAAAACCAAGCGAAAAGCTTCTGCGGCGGAGCAAAATCGGAATGGAATGCCTAGAACGCGATCATCGGATTGGAGGAGGAGATTAACGGAGATGGATGGAGTTAACGACGGCCAAAATATATTGACCTGTATTTGCCAGGCGAATTTATAATACACTGCGGCGGAGGCCATCGACGTGAATCCGAAGCTGGACATCATAGCCGCCACCAAATATGTCCGCCGTTCCGACTTCTTCCTCGCGGATACCCGCGCCGCCCTGTTCGGCGCTGTGACTCCCCGATCATCCATATAACCCATCCGCTCTTCGCCGAGAGCCTCGCCGTTTTCTGCGTCAGCCGGCGATTCAGCGGCGTCGCCTTCCCTCAGCACGAAGCAGACCGACGATTTGCACTTTCGACGTGCAGTAATTGTCATGGTGATCGTCCGGCGGCGGAGGTGAGGAGAAGGGAAGGATTCATAGTGGAGAACAAGGTCTCCGCCGGTCGAGGTTAAGGGCCGCCTACCGTCGATGTTTCTGGATCTGACGATCATCGCAGCAGCAACGGTTGTCGACGCCGCCATGGTACTGCTGCTCGATCGAAAACGGAAGCTTAGGAGGAGGGAGAGACAAGTTCGTATGTGAAGCGTATCAGGGTTCTCTTCATCTTCTTATACAGCTATATTGTCCATGAGATGTGTAAAAATAGGGTCCGGTCGGACCTAGAAGAAGGTCTCGTTGTGTGGGGCCCGCTGTATACAATATATTTGTGAGCCCCATTATTCTCCTTCTTTAGGTTGATTTTCCGGATCAGTCTCTAAGATAATAGCCGCGAAGTCCTTATTACACTAGAGCTGATATCGAGTCGAGTTTGACTGATTTGGGCTTGACCCCCATTTTTTTTCCATAAGATAATAGCCGTGAAGTCGTTATTAGACTAGGACTCATATCGAGTCGAGTTCAAGCGATTTGGGTTTGACTCGAAATTGAAATTTTAGAGTTGAACTCGGCTCGAAATTGAAATTTTAGAGTTGAACTTAGCTCGAAATTGACTTGAAATCGATTTCGAGCGGATTCAGTGTTGGCTCGAAATTAACTCAAAATCAGATTTGAGTCAAATTGGAGCGAATCAATTTTAACTCATTCTGATTCGGCTCCATATTTGAGTGATTTTTGATTGACTTTCGAGTTTGGAATAAAATTCTTAGCCATATATTATACGCTATATCATAATAGCACCCCTTAAAATTATGTTATCACACTGCTAGGCTATTAGCACATCATCTAGAAATTTTTTTAAAGTTTTTTATTGTTTTGAAACCACATAATATTGAATATAAATCATAGTGAAACTTCGAAAGTCAAAATTGAATAATATATGTAATTGCACTATTTCATGAACTTCCAAAAATTAAATAATATCAAAAATTTCATCAAATTTTCTTGTTTTAGCCGGAGTACAAAAATGATATATTAGGCTATTAGCCTCTCCGAGTATATTAACTAAATCGAATTGAACGTAATTGAAGGGCTCGCTGTTTCCGCTCCCGCTCGAGCCGCAGTCCAAGCAATTGCACCCCGATCGTCAACCACGCCCGCAACACGGTCCTATCTGCGCAGGACGAGCGCCACGCTCGGGCACGTTGAAATCCTCCCGCGCGACATGCACGCGCGCGAGTTTTACTCCACGCGCGCGAGGTTTACTCCGCTCGCGCGCTCGAATTCCTGCGCGCGCTCCAAATTCCTGCGCGCAGGAAGCTTGGTTCCTGCGTGCGCGGGATGACTAGAAAAGGGCCCTGACCAAGTCAGTGCCTATATTTGGCCTCCCTGTTGGGGAGTGCACATCTTCTGCTTTTCTCTCTTGACAACACTCTGAGACGTAGAGTACACGCAACAAAGTGATACAGAGAAACAAGCGCTAGACCAGATAAAGAACATTAAGCTGAAGAAGAAGAAGAACAATCATTAAAATCAAGAGTCTTCTTCTGTCCTCATTCTTGGATTCTTCAAAGGACAACAACTATAGTATCAGTCAAGAAGTCCCTGGAGCTCTTCTGGTCAAAGCAAAAGCCTGAAGGCCTATCACCCTGCAGCAAAACTCTAACTTCCTGAATCATCCAATATCTCAGGGGGAGCCTTTGCCAACATCAAAATTCACAAAAGTCTTCTCAGTTATATTTTGAGAAAGAGAAGACAAAATCAATCTCTCATCCCCCACTGTATAAAGGGTTCTTAACTCCCTTCAAAAGTTATTCCTGGTTGCAAGTCACCTGGTCAAAAGACTTGAGGTTTGGTGTTTGAGCACCTGATCAAAAGCTCATTGGTGGCAGTCACCTGATCAAAAACCTGAGTGGATTACTACCAGGGTGGTAGAAGAGTGGATGTACCCAGGTTGGGGAACCACTATAAAATTCTTGTGTTGTCTGGATGCTCTTTTCTTTTATTCTTGCTGTGGATATGCTAGTTAGGTTGCTGTGTTTGTGATTATTTATATTTGTTGTGCCTGTGACAAATCATATTAGTTTAAGATACTCTATTCACCCCCCTCTAGAGTATACAAGATCTAATCCCTCACTTTCAATTAGTATCAGAATAAGGTTCTTTTGGTTGTACAAGCTAACCCTTGAACCAAATATCCTGAGTTAGATCCGTCATTTCATTTCTATTAGGTTTATACACACAGCATGACACAGAACAAAGATTATGCAAGCACAAGACCTCCAGTATGCAATCTAAACAAGTTTGCCATCTGGAAGGCAAGAATTAAATTGTATATAAACTCTATTGATGAAGATATCTACAACTCTATTTTGACAGGTCCCCCTCAGGCATCTACCTCTACAACAACATCCAACTCTAATGCAATTCCACCACCTAAGTGGATTGAGGCTCAAAAAATGGCCAAAGTTTCTAATGCTAAAGCAATGAACATTCTGGCCCAAACAATGTCAGATGACATCTTTAAGAAAGTGGTTGAATGCACATCATCCAAGGCCATCTGGGATTCCCTCAATCAAATGGTGGCTGGATCTACAGATGAAAGGAAAGATAGAAGATCCAATCTCATATCCCAATATGAGAATTTCAAGAAGGAGGAAGCAGAATCAGTAACAGACATGTACAATAGATTGAGCTCAATCATCAATGAGCTAAGAACCTTGGATAAGGACATCACCCTCACAGAGGTGAATGATAAAATCCTTATGTACTTCCCATGCTTATGGGATTCAAGGATCTGGCCCATCAAGGAGGCCAGGAGCCTAAATGAGATTTCCACTGAATCTCTTTTGGGAAAGCTAAAGTCCTATGAGCAGCTCATCAAATCCAGAAAAGCAACTGAGCAGAGAACACCTCCACTAGCAAGGAAGGAGCACAACATTGCATTCAAGGTTGCTGAGGAGACAGAGACTCCAACAATCAATGAAGAGTTGATGGGCCTATTTGCCAGAAGATTCTACAAAATGACAAAGAAAGATTTCAGAAGAAAGTCATCCAGGCAAGATGACAAGCCAAGGTATGACAAAACCCCCACTAAAGAAGTGGTGTGCTTTGGCTGCAGGAAACCTGGACACTTCCTCTTAGAGTGTCCAGAGAATCAGAAGAAGGAGAAGAGAAGAGATAAGGATTCTAGAAGACAAAAAAGCAGCATGCCTTCTTCCAGCAAACATAAGAAGAAGGAGAAAGGCTTTGTAGCTGAAAGATGGAGTGAAACAGAAAATGAATCCTCATCTTTCAGCTCCAGTGAAGAAGAAGAAGAGGCAGGGACAAAGAAGTTTGCCTCATGGCCATTGATGCCTCCAGAAGTCATTCAGATGAAGAAGAATCAAACAATGAATAAGCTTCAGAATCTGAAGCTGACCTGATAAAGAGCTGTCCAGTTTTGAATCAACTATAGTACCTGGACAGTGGTTGCTCCAAACACATGACTGGCAACAAGGAAATTCTAATCAACTACAAGTCCAAGCTGGGACCAAAGGTAATCTTTGGTGACTCAAAGTGTGACCAATCTGAAGGCTATGGAGAAGTAAGGATTGGAGCTGTCACTTTCAAGAAGGTGACTTATGTAAGAGGACTCATGCACAACCTCATATCCATAAGATAATTATGTGATAAAGGTTATCTGGTACACTTTAACTCAACATCTTGTATTATTTTAAATAAAGAAAAACAAAATGTTTTAATTGAGAATAGACAAGGAAACATATACTTAGTTGATTTTCATTCTGCCAATTCAGATATCTGCTTACTTAACATAATTAGTAATCAGAATGAATTATGACATAAAAGGCTAGGACATATAAACATGAAAAATATTGCTAGGTTATCAAAAGACAACCTTGTGAGAGATTTACCTTCTGGTCCCTACAAGAAGGAAGGCCTCTACAGGGCTTGTCAACTAGGCAAGCAAACTAAATCTAGCTTTAAATCAGTAAATAAAAGTTATTCACCTAGGATCTTGTATTTACTACACATGGATCTCTTTGGACCCATTACTGTACAAAGCCTATGAGAGAAATCCTACACTTTAGTTATCATAGATGACTTCTCAAGGTTCACTTGGGTGTTCTTTCTGAGATCTAAGTCAGATACCTTTAAAGTTCTTACAAATTTTCTCAGGACCATATAGATTGAGTACTCTACTCATGTTGCATTAATCAGAAGTGATCATGGTACAAAGTTTGAATCTCTTTTTATGCATGAGTTCTGTGAGAAGGAAGGTATCAGACATTGCTTCTCAGCTCCTAGAACTCCCCAACAAAATGGGGTAGCTGAAAGGAAAAATAAGACCCTAATTGAAGCTGCAAGCACATTACTTGCAGATGCTTACATGCCCCTATCCTTTTGGGCAGAGGCTGTAAGCACAGCAAATTATGTACTGAACATAAGTTGATACATAAACTGAAGAATAGGACTCCCTATGAATTACTTAAAGAGAAGAAACCTAAAAATCACATATTTTAAAGTATTTGGTTGCTATGCTATATACATAATAACAACATGAAATATATTAGAAAGTTTGAAGCTAAGTATGAAGTGAGAATTTTTCTAGGATATTCCCAAGTAAGCAAAGCTTATAGGGTATTTAATAAATCATCTTTAAAAATTAAAGAATCAATTAATGTTACTTTTGATGAGACTAATATATCTTGCAAGAAGAAAGAGATTTCTACCAATAATCCTTTGCAGGTACCTCACTTGTGTGAGACTTTTGATAAATTAAGCCTCACCCATGAGGCTCCAACACATCCTTCTCCACAGGTTTATGAAGACAGTGAAGAAGAACAGTTGGAAGAAGTTGAACCTCATCCAACAACAAACATAATTCTACAAGAGGAATTAATTCAAAATGCTGTTGTTGAACCAACTCCACCCACTGACTTTATCACACTAAGGGATCACCCCAGATCTTAAGTGATTGGAGACATGTCAGTAGGTGTACAGACAAGGCATCAACTCAACCAAGACTTGATGCATGCTTGTTTCCTCTCTCATATTGAACCCCAATCCATAAAAGATGCTGAGCAAGATCTCCACTGGATCATTGCTATGCAAGAGGAACTCAACCAATTTGAGAGATGTTGAGTGTGGGATTTGGGTCCAAGACCCCAAGACTACCCAGTCATTGGAACCAAATGGGTATATAGAAACAAACTAGATGCCCAAGGTGTAATTATGAGAAATAAGTCTAGGCTTTTTGCTCAAGGTTATAGGCAAGAAGAAGGGATAGACTATGACCAAACTGTTGAAACCGAAAAATCGGTCCCTGTGGAGTCCGACCCTTGCAGAAGGGGTGATCGCACACTTACTTCTCTACTCACAAGCCCAAGGGTCAAGGGAGAGGGACCAGGAACAGACCCAAGGCTTCAGCACGGAGGTCCCACCACACACCCGGAAGATCTTAGAGCGCTTCCCCTCCTTAGCCAAGTGCTGAAGCTAAGGTACCTCAGAAAGCGCTAGAAGACCGGGCACCAGCAAGCGTCTTCTGAGGTACCCCTTGGGTCCTATTTATAGGAAAAGATGGTCTGCAAATATCCAACCGTCACTGTTTTCGAGGACTATAGGCAATCCAAAGGGGGTAACATGATAAAAACACCCCACAACTGAAGGGCGGGCCGGCCCTGAGAAGAGCCCATTGGGCGGGGGCGGCGAGTATGGGCGCGAGAAGGCTTCCCCCCACGCCGAGGTGAAAAGCGGCGAGTGAGCTCGCCTCTCTCAATGCCACAATCCGGCTCGCCTCGCCTCAGGCTTGGAAAGTTGGGCCTGAAGCCCCTGCTCGCAGATGACGGTCGCGTTGGCACTCGCCAACCCCTCGGCTCTAGACAAGCACGTACTCGGCCGGCCCCACGATGAATGGCCTCCTCTCGTCGGGCTCAGCTCCACGATCTTTGAGCCCGGCCCGACGATTGCCGAGCCCCTACTCGGCATGCTGGGCTCGGCATGCCCTGCTGAACTCGCCTGGGGCTCGGGGGCGGTCTGGGCCGGCCGGATCGGCTCCTGCTAGCCCACTCGCTGGATACGGGGTTGTACACAATCCCCGCTCTTTGCGAGGTTGGCACAAACTCGGAAAGAAACATCCAACCCACTAGGATCCGGCGAGTGCAACAGGAGCCGAAAGGAATCTCTTGGTAGGACCCACCGATGGCTATATATACATGCCCTGCCTGCTCGACTGACCCCCGCCCCTCTCTTTACTTAAGCCCTGCCGAGATGCCACTCCCGAAAAAAGTCATGGAACGACTCGCGAAATCGCGCGAGGAGACCGCCCTTCGTGCCGCAGCCCTGATGGATCTGAGCGCCCCGACCCGCCGTTTTGCTGAATTTGGCTCGGCCAAGAGGGCGAGGCCCTTTCCTCCCGAGGCCGAGCACATCTTTGCCGACCTAAAGAATACTTTAGCCCATGGCTCCGACTCTTCCAATCGTTCTGCCCTGGCCCCTCATGACAAAGATTTTGTGGATCTTACCACCGAACAGGACCAAGGCGGCGAGGTCTCCACACCAAGGGTCGATGGTCTTCCTACCAAGGAGCCCGAGTCCTCCCCTGACCCGCGCCTGTGAGACTCGCCCCTTATCACCAAGATCGTGGAGCCAGACTCGCGGGGGTTGGTATCGCCAGCTCGCCCTCACTCTCAGCATCCCTCCCCTGCTCCTGCGATTACTGGGATGGACGCCGAGCATACATCCGCTCCTGCTTCCCCCCAGGACACTAAAGGTATGCCCCTGGCCTCCTCATTTTGCGTCTGATTCTAACTGGCGCTCGCTATTCCCACCCGCTATCTCGACTTTCCTGTGCAGGCCTCCCCGACCTAGCCGCGACTGATAACTCCGCTGAACGGGCCATTTATTCACCTCTTCCATCGCCGTGCGCCTTGGACGTCTTTCTGGACTCGGAGGTGGACAGCCCCGAACGTTCGAGGCGAAGCCAACTGGTCCTAAAGAAGCTAGTGCGCGAGCTTCATGAGCTGAAGAAAGACAACTCCAGGCTGCAGAACGAATGCGCGCAGCTTGCCGGTGAGGCGAGGATCAGCTCGGCATACGCGGCCACATCTTCCTCTATACTTTTTGACGAGATTGACGAGAACCTGCGCGCGGCGAACAGGAACCTGGGGCAGCTTCGGCAACTCTTTGCGCAGCGGTTGGCGGCATCGGGCCGGCGAGACCGGGGTAATTGAGGACGGCTCTCTTGCGAGCCGACCGGTACTCGCCCCCATTGCCGCCTGGTCTACGCGCGCGCTTTTCTGATTTTCTTTACTCTGGACAATTTTCTGTTTAATGCTGAATAAAGTGTATAAATTTTATCGTACGAGCAAGCCTTTTCTTACTCGGGTGGTGCGTGCCTTTTCGGATTCCTGGGCTAGGCTCGTCTAGGTCGGCGAGTACAGAGTGATGAGACGGGATACGCGAAGCGGGGTATGCGAGCCGAGCTGGTCAGTCGGTTTCGCTCCCCCTTCCTTTTCTATAAATAGGGATCCCCACCTACCCTCGGCTATGCCTTTATTGCATTCTCATCCCTTCCTTTCCTTGCCCTTCCTACCTTCTGCTCGCGCGCCTTCGTCTACTCCGCGAGCATGGGTAAAGGAAACCCCGACTCCGAGGGCCGCTCCAAGTGCGCCCAGAACTTCGCGGATCACTGCTTTTTCGAGGGGAATACCACGGCGAGCGAGCTCGCCGAGTTTGTGGCAGATTACGTTCCCACCGGCTTTGTGGCCCGCCTCCCGGCGGAGCATGAGGCCATTAACTCATTCTTCGAGGACGAGCTCGCCTTCCCCATCTCGCACTTTGAGGTGGGGTTGCGCCTGCCGCTCTGGCCGGAGGTCCGCCAGGTACTCAAGTACTACGGCGCTGTGCCCGCGCAGCTCAACCCCAACGCTATCGCTATGATAGTGGGGTTTGCCTGCTACCTCCGCCGAGAGCGGATCGAGTTCAACCTAACCGTCTTCCGCAAGCTTTTCTCCTACAAAGCCAACGCCGACGGGGTCGCCTTCTTTGGCGGCACGTCCATAAAGATCCGCGAGGTCGCCAACAAAAACCACAACTGGATGTCGAAGATTGCCTTCATCCGGGGCGACCTCGGCAATATCCCGTTCTCGCCCTTACAGAAGAGCGAGGAGGTTTACCGGCCGCCGTCAGTGTCTGGTAATGATGCCGAACTCCACAAGTTCTTCTTGTTCAAGGACTTCGAGGTCGCCTTCCTCCGTCGCGGCCTCGAATCCCTGCCACCTATCCTTCCCGGTGAAGGTTTGTCTCGCTCACCTTCCGCTCGCCATTTGGCCTAACCGACCAGAACCTCATTCTTTGTCTAAGTCTTTTTGCAGGGGAGCGACTGATCCCGGTGAACCCTCTCTTCGCCGACCCGGGGGTGTTTTTGGATCCGCTCGAGCGGGCTCGGGCCGCGGCTGAGGCGTGCCGGGAAGAGAAGGTCAAGGGGAAATCCTCCAGCAAGAAGCGGTTGGAGCTTGGGGAGCCGAGCTCGGTCCACCGCCCCTCGGCCCTTAAAAGGGCGAAGGTGGTCTCGCAAAGCCTTCCACGGCAGCCCGCGTCGCCCGTCAGGTTCATGAGCTCGCCGGAGGTTTTTTCCGACGAAGCCCCGACGAGCCCACTGAAGGAGATATCATCCCCCCGCGAGAAGAGGCGCGGGTCCCCCTTTCCTCCCTCCGTCGAGGAGGTCGCCCCCAGTGGCTCGGGAGCTCCAAAGGACCACCCTCACTTTGGGAAGGGGGGAAGGAGCAAGGACGCGGCCGGCGAGCCGATGCTGCTCTGGGACGAGGGAGCCCATCGTGTTTCTGTCTCCACTCGCGCTCCTTCCTGGGGAGATCGCCGGCCTCCCACGGGCCACGCATTTGCCCTTAGCTTCGGCCTCTATGGCCGGGAGGGCGCCGACGCCTACATGAACCTGACCCCCCGGCAGATAGGTCACGAGGGCCTGCAGGCGCATCTGAGGGCCTTTGAACTCCACCATATGATGGTCCGCCGTGGCTTCCAGCTCAGCCAACTCCTGATCAAAGCCGAGCAGGAGCGCGACCTGGCGACGGAGAAAGCTGCCGACGCGGAGCGGCGGTTCGGCATCGCTGAGCTCTTACTCGACGAGGCTTCAGGCGGGCTGGTAAGAGTCGACCAACCCTTGTTTTAACTTGGAAAATGTTTTTCAGAGAGTTTGACCCTCTTGTTTTTCAGGATGCCGAGTCCACCAAGGTGCTGCAAGCTCGCGCCAGTAAGCTGGAGGGCGAGACTGCCCTGCTGCGGCTCCGGCTCGCGGATCAGGAGGCCGGCTCGTGCGAGCAGGAGGCTTTTGCTGCTCGGTCGGCGGCCGAGGTGGAGTCGCTAAAGGAGCAGAACCGCTGTCTCCAAGGCGAGGTCAGCCGGCTGACGGAAGCCCTCTTCCCTCCAGACAGTGCCGAGCCGCCTTTTCCCTACAAGCGGCCCCGGGTCTTCGGCAAGGGGGAGGTTATGGAGCGGCTGCGAGTCAACTCGATCGAGTCTGCCGAATGCCTCCTGAATGCCATGAAGGGGTCGGGGATTCTGGACGAGGGCTGCGAGGAGGTGGCGGTCCGGGACCTACTGCCGAGCCTGTTTCCGCCGTCTCCGCCCAGCGAGAAGGAGGAGAGCTTCGGCTCCCTTTTTGATGGGGCGAAGGGCAAGGAACGATCGCTTGGGGGCGAGGAGGACCGCCATTCGGGAGAGGAGGGCGAGAGCTGACCGAATTCCTCCCTTTCCTTTTTTCTATCTTTTTGTAATCATCCCCCCTCTTTTCCTGTAATCTCGCCGGGGCGAGCCCTTCCTTCTTTTGCGATCATAATGAAAGGAACTTTGCTTCTGACTTCTTTTTTTTTTCCTTTCTCTTTTTTTTGCGCTAGAATGCACGTGAGTTAGGATTCACGTTCGGCGAGAGGCCTTGGGCGTTGGCGGCGACCAGGCTCGCGAACTCTTCGCTTACCCGCGAGGCGATCTTCGCGAGAACGGTTGTCGCCGGCGCCCGCTTGTCATACCAAGGAATGCCCTCTACCGAGCAGACCCCGCGAGAACGGGCCCGCCCCGGGGGGGGGGGGGGGTATGTTCTTCCACCAACCGGAGGTGGATCGAAGAACCCCTTTTTGACAGAAAACCAAGGGGGACAGGACCCCTTGAGCTCGCCCTTCTAACTGGTGGATTTGCTCGGACACGCTTGTCATGTGTCAACTTCCAGGTCCACCCCCCGGACAGTAACAACGTCCATCGAGACCCCGGCCCTGCCAGCTTGGAGGGAGCCTGACAGCGGGAGAATCGAGACTTAACCCCAAAGCGAGATGACTTGGAACAATTGCCTCTCCCGGGTGCTACCACCAGGCCAGTCAGCTAGATGGGAGCCTGAGGGCGGGTGTTGAACATCCTCCGGGCTCAGCTCCAGGGTCATAACGACGTCCATCGAGACCCCGGACCTGCCAGCTTGGAGGGAGCCTGACAGCGGGAGAATCGAGACCTAACCCCAGAGCGAGAAGACTTGGAACAATTGCCTCTCCCGGGTGCTACCACCAGGCCAGTCAGCTAGATGGGAGCCTGAGGGCGGGTGTTGAACATCCTCCGGGCTCAGCTCCAGGGTCATAACGACGTCCATCGAGACCCCGGCCCTGCCAGCTTGGAGGGAGCCTGACAGCGGGAGAATCGAGACCTAACCCCAGAGCGAGAAGACTTGGAACAATTGCATCTCCCGGGTGCTACCACCAGGCCAGTCAGCTAGATGGGAGCCTAAGGGCGGGTGTTGAACATCCTCCGGGCTCAGCTCCAGGGTCATAACGACGTCCATCGAGACCCCGGCCCTGCCAGCTTGGAGGGAGCCTGACAGCGGGAGAATCGAGACCTAACCCCAGAGCGAGAAGACTTGGAACAATTACCTCTCCCAGGTGCTACCACCAGGCCAGTCAGCTAGATGGGAGCCTGAGGGCGGGTGTTGAACATCCTCCAGGCTCCGCTCCAGGGTCATAACGACGTCCATTGAGGCCCCGGCCCTGCCAGCTTGGAGGGAGCCTGACAGCGGGAGAATCGAGACCTAACCCCAGAGCGAGAAGACTTAGACCATTTGCCTCTCCCGGGTGCTACCACCATGCCAGTCAGTTAGATGGGAGCCTGAGGGCGGGTGTTGAACATCCTCCGGGCTCAGCTCCAGGGTCATAGCGACGTCCATCGAGACCCCGGCCCTGCCAGCTTGGAGGGAGCCTGACAGCGGGAGAATCGAGACCTAACCCCAGAGCGAGAAGACTTGGAACAATTGCCTCTCCCGGGTGCTACCACCAGGCCAGTCAGCTAGATGGGAGCCTGAGGGCGGGTGTTGAACATCCTCTGGGCTCAGCTCCAGGGTCATAACGACGTCCATCGAGACCCCGGCCCTGCCAGCTTGGAGGGAGCCTGACAGCGGGAGAATCGAGACCTAACCCCAGAGCGAGAAGACTTAGACCATTTGCCTCTCCCGGGTGCTACCACCATGCCAGTCAGCTAGATGGGAGCCTGAGGGTGGGTGTTGAACATCCTCCGGGCTCAGCTCCAGGGTCATAGCGACGTCCATCGAGACCCCGGCCCTGCCAGCTTGGAGGGAGCCTGACAGCGGGAGAATCGAGACCTAACCCCAGAGCGAGAAGACTTAGGCCATTTGCTGAGTGTTTAATGTCGCTCTTTAATGGAAGTTCCGTCACATTGCATGTCATTGTTACGATTATTGTGGAGAAAGAGTCAAATACATTGCATTCGGAAAAAGCTGAGGTACGTACAAGTTTTCAAGGATAAAAGCGTTTCAGGTCGTCGCCGCTCCAGGTGTGGTTCAAAGTCTCGCCTTCCGTATTCTGGAGGTGGTATCCTCCCGACTTTAATGCCTCCTTCACGATGTAGGGCCCCTCCCAATTTGGATGGAGCTTGCCCACGGCTGCCGATCTTCCCGCCGCATCTACCTTCTTTAGAACCAGGTCGCCCTCCACGAACTGCTTGACCCGGACATGCTTGTCGAAGTACTTAGCCATCCTCCGCTTGACTTCCTCCTGCCGGACTGAGGAGAGGTCGCGTACTTCCTCTATCAAGTCCAAAGAGAGTCGTTGTTCTTCCTCATTCTCAACTCTCCACTCCTCCCTTCCAGCTTCTGCCTCGGCAACCCTGGGAGTACGGACCTCAAGTTCAATGGGGAGCACCGCCTCGCTTCCGTGAGATAGTTTAAAGGGCGTCTCCCCGGTGGCGGTGTTGGGGGTAGTCCTCAAGGCCCAGAGGACCGAGGGGAGTTGCTCCACCCAATTACCCTTCAAATTCTCCACCTTCTTTTTCAGGAGGTTCACGATGATCTTGTTGGCCGCCTCTACCTGCCCGTTGCTCCTAGGGTGGTGGACAGAGGCGAACCTGAGGTCGATCCCGAGCTCTCCACAGAACTTAATGAACTCATTGCTGGCGAACTGTGGTCCGTTGTCGGTGACGATGGCCTGGGGCATCCCATGCCTGCAGATGATCTCCCCCCATACAAAATTTCGAATGATCTGCGAGGTTACCTTGGCCAAAGCCTTCACCTCCATCCACTTGGAGAAATAGTCGATCATTACCAGCAAGAATCTCCTCTGCCCACTTGCCTGTGGGAAGGGACCTACCAGGTCCATTCCCCAAATTGCGAAAGGCCAAGGGGCCATGATACTCCTGAGTCGCTGAGCCGGTTGCAGTTGGAGGGGGGCAAACAGTTGGCACTTGTGGCATTTCTTGACAAATTCTAAGGCATCGTGCCTCAGGGTAGGCCAGAAGTACCCCTGCCTGATGATTCTTCCCTCCAGGGTCCGACCTCCTGAATGGCTCCCGCACTCCCCGGAGTGAACTTCTTCCAAAATCCTCGGCACCTCCCCCTCCGCTACGCAACGGGCGAGTAATCCTGAAAGGGTCTTGCGGTAAAGTTGCCCGTCGCGCAAAAGGTAATATGCCGACTTGTACTTGAGCTTCTTCCTATCCATCCCTTCTGGGTATTCTCCGGTGGACAGGTAGGTAGTGAATGGGTCCATCCATGTGGACCGCCGATCTATCTCCATCAACTCTCCTTCTTCCAGGGATGGGTGGAAGAGGTCCGTGATAGTGCCCCCCACCCGAGGGCCGCTCTTGGCGAGGTGGTCGACTTGTTCATTTTCCTCCCGTGGCACATGCTAAATGGAGAAGGTCTGGAACCCGCCGATGATTCCCTTAACCTTTGCCAGATATCGTTGTAGGGTGGGCTCCCTTGCCTCGAACTCCCCGTTGATCTGGGAGGCCACTACCATGGAGTCAGTGAGGACCTTCACATCATGCACCCCCAATTCCTTGGCCAGGCGTAGTCCCGCGATTACCGCCTTGTACTCGGCCTGGTTGTTGGTTATGGAGAAATGTATCACCACCGTTTGCTCGATCCGGGTCCCTTGGGGGCTCTCCAAGACGACCCCAACCCCCAGGGAGTGTTTCCCTGAAGCCCCATCCACCATCACCTTCCAAGGGATGGGACGAGTGAGTTTGTCCTCTGCCACCTCAACCACATAGTCAGCCAAAAAGTCAGCCATTGCTTGTGCCTTGATTGCGAGCCGGGGGACAAAGGAGATGTCAAACTCGCTCAACTCCACCGACCACTTGGCGAGTCTTCCCGAATGCTCCACTCCCTCGAAGATGCTGCGGAGGGGGTGGTCAGTTACCACCTGGATGGAGTGTGCCTGGAAGTAGGGCCTGAGTCTCCGGGCCGAGATGATTAGGGCGAAGGCCAACTTCTCAAAGATGGGATAGCGGAGTTCTGCCTTCCTCAGAACCCTACTCACATAATAGATAGGCAGCTGCTTTCTCCCCTCTTCCCGAACTAAAACAGAACTTACGGCCTCCGCCCCGACCCCTAAGTACAAAAACAAGTCCTCCCCCTCCTTTGGCCCTTGGAGCAAGGGGGCCTGAGTCAACTGCCTCTTCAAGGCCTGGAATGCCTCCTCGCATTCCGGGGTCCATTCAAACTTCTGACCTCCCCTTAAGGTCCTGAAGAAGGGGGAACACCTCTCCCCGGCCTGGGAGAGGAACCTGCTTAGTCCCGCCAGCTTCCCTGTCAGCCGTTGTACCTCCTTCGCATCCCGAGGTGGCCCCAACTCTATAATTTCCCGAACTTTGTCAGGGTTGGGTTCGACCCCGGCTGGGGTGAGGAGATGACTCAAAAATTTGCCTTTGCTTGCCCCGAAGATGCACTTTAGAGGATTCAACCTCATCTTGTATCTGCGCAAAGTGTCGAAGGTCTCCTCCAGATCCTGGAGGTGAGAATCGACCTCTCTGCTTTTTACCATCAGGTCGTCCACGTACACTTCCAAGTTCCTTCCCTTCTGTCCCTGGAATACACGGTCCATCATCTTCTGGTATGTAGCCCCTACATTTTTTAACCCAAAAGGCATCATCTTGTAGCAGTAGCACCCATCCCCTATAATGAACGAGACATCTTTTATGTCAGGAGGGTGCATCCTGATTTGATGATAACCTGAAAAAGCATCCAAAAAACTCATTACAGAAAAACCAACGGCTGAATCTACCAGCGCGTCAATTCTAGGCAAGGGGTAACAATCCTTAGGGCATGATTTATTAAGCAGTGAAAAATCTACACACATCCTCCACCGGCCGTCCCCTTTTTTCACCATTACAACATTTGAGACCCAGCCGGGGTATTGAATTTCGGAAACAAAGCCGGCCTTAAGGAGCTTGGAGACTTCCTCCCTGATGGGTTCGGCCAGTTTGTCCGTGACGGACCTTCTCTTCTGCTGGATGGGGCGAGCCTCCGGGTGTAGATTGAGGCGGTGGCAGACGACGTCGGCATCAATCCCAGGCATCTCCGCTGCGCTCCAGGCGAAGACATCCACATTCTTTTGGATGCACTCCAGCATCCTGCCTTGATCTTCCGGGGTCAGCCCCCCGCTGATGCGGACCTTCTCCACCCTGCCACCCTGGGTGAGGACTTCCATCTCCACGATCTCCTCGGCGGCCTCCAACCGGGACTGCTCCTCCCACTCTGCGGCGTCCTCCCCTCTTGGCGTAAGGACCTCCCCTTCCCCTGGGATCATCGCCCCAACTGACCCTTCTGGGAGCATCCCCTCGCGTGCTTCTCCTTCCATTCCTCCTTCCTCCCCGCCTTCTTCTCCGGCCTCCTGCCCTTCCATCTCCTCCATCCTTCTCCCCATCCCCTCGGCCTCCTCCTGCCAAGAAATTGAATTCACCGCGGTCACGTAACATTCCCGAGCTGCTTTGGGGTCACCGCGAACCCGGACCTGGATCCCGTCCACATTAAACTTAAGGCATTGATGGAAGGAGGAGGGGACGCATCGGAAGGCGCTGATGAGGGGTCTCCCAAAAATGGCGTTGTAGCTGCTGGGGGCCTCTACTATGACGAATCGACAGTTCCGGGACTGTCCCCCCAAGCTGACATGGAGTCCCACTCCCCCCTCTACTTCTTTCCTCTCCCCTGAAAAGCCGAAGAGGGGCCCATCGGAGGCCAGCACCCTCTTGGCCTCTACCTGCATGGCATCGAAAGGCTTCTTGAAGATGATATTGACTGAGCTCCCATTGTCAATGAGGATCCGGGAGACTGTGAAATTTTCAATGGCTGTCTGGATGACCAGCGCATCGCAGAAGGGGTCATCGTGACCCGGCATATCCTCCCTTGAGAAGGTGATCCTCTCTTCCGGGGGTGGAGTCTGAGATGTGGAGCCGATGCTCCTTCGGTACATGGTGTGGAGGCTTGCTTTCCGGGAAGCCTCGACTCCCACCCCCCATGGATCACTCCGATCCCCCCTCGGGTCCCCACATCGGCCCGGTCTTCGCAACGATCCCCCTCCACCTGAGGCCGGACTTCCTCAATCCGCACCTCCTGATGATTCCGCAGCTGTCGCTGCTGCTCCCTGTTCTCCCGCACCTCGAGGAACTCCGGACACGTGACCGTCGTGTGCCCCTCTTCTTGATGGTAGTCGCAATAGGGCAGGTCTATCCTGACCTCCTTCCTCCTCCTCGGTTGCCCTCTCCTTCGCCCCCCCAGGGCGATAGCCATGGCCTCCTCCTGGTCGGGAAGAGGCGGTCTCTGGCCCTGCCTCCCTCCCTGGGGGTAAAACTGGCCACGCCCACCTTGGCGGTTGTCTCCCCCCTGATAGCCCCTCCGTGGCCCTTGATCCTGCCACTCCGGCCTCCAACCCAATCGGTTGTTCGGCTCCTAACGCCCCCACCTATGCTGCTGCGGCTGCTGTTCTCTCTGTCTGGGCTCGACCCTTCTCTCCTCCTGGGCCCGACCTCCCCTTGGCTTCTCCTCCTCCACGGCCCACCTAGCCAACCTCCGAGCGAACTCTGGATATGCCGCCTCCATGTCGGCCTCCCTTGCCGCCCTCTCCAAGAGTGCTTCGAAAGACACCGGAGGCGTCCTCTTCAACTCCATGGCGAAGAACCCGGGCTGGAGACCCAGGGTGAAGGCCACCATCATGGTGTGCCCTGGCATCTCTTGTACCTGGGATAGTTCTTCCTGGAACCTGTCCAGGTAACTTCCCAGGGTCTCCCCTACTTTCTGCTTGACACGGAACAGGGACTCGACCTCCCTCTTCCTCTTCTTCGAGGTGGTGAATCTCAACATGAATCCTCTGCGCAAATCCTCGAAGCAGTAGATGGAACCGGCCGGGAGCTGATGAAACCACTCCCTTGATTTTTCCCTGAGGGTGATGGCGAAGAGCCTACACTTGAAACCATCCGACATCTGTCGGATTGATACCACGTCTTCGAACCACTGGACGTGCTGGGTCGGATCTCCCTTTCCTGAGTAGTAGGACATCTCCGACTCTCGGAATCCTTCTGGAACCGGGGCTGACGAGACGAACTCACTGAAGGGACTTCCTCCTTCAGCTGGGCGAGTTGGGAACTCCCTCCCCGCCGTCTCGCCGAACAGGTACTCGCCCGCCGAGCCCGGAAAGAGGACTCGCCCTCTCGGCTCGCGCTCCCACTCGCTCGCGACCTCCTTCCCCGCGCCCCTGAGGGGGGCATCGTTGCTTAACGCTGGATCGGCGACCACGGGAACCGCAGGCGTCATACTCTCGGCTCGCATGCCGAGTGCGACCCTAACTAGCCCGAGCACTTCCTCCCTGAGCTCCGCGGATATCCCCGCCATCGCGGGAGGGGGATGGAGTGGCGAGTCCCCCCTTCCTGAACCTTGCCCCTCGTCTCTTGCCATTAGTCCTGTGGAAGATTTTCTGTGCTGACCACGCTCCATGCTCACCGCACCAAAGTGTTGAAACCGAAAAATCGGTCCCTGTGGAGTCCGACCCTTGCGGAAGGGGTGATCACACACTTACTTCTCTACTCACAAGCCCAAGGGTCAAGGGAGAGGGACCGGGAACAGACCCAAGGCTTCAGCACGGAGGTCCCACCACACACCCGGAAGATCTTAGAGCGCTTCCCCTCCTTAGCCAAGTGCTGAAGCTAAGGTACCTCAGAAAGTGCTAGAAGACCGGGCACCAGCAAGCGTCTTCTGAGGTACCCCTTGGGTCCTATTTATAGGAAAAGATGGTCTGCAAATATCCAACCGTCACTGTTTTCGAGGACTATAGGCAATCCAAAGGGGGTAACATGGTAAAAACACCCCATAACTGAAGGGCGGGCCGGCCCTGAGAAGAGCCCATTGGGCGGGGGCGGCGAGTATGGGCGCGAGAAGGCTTCCCCCCACGCCGAGGTGAAAAGCGGCGAGTGAGCTCGCCTCTCTCAATGCCACAATCCGGCTCGCCTCGCCTCAGGCCTGGAAAGTTGGGCCTGAAGCCCCTGCTCGCAGATGACGGTCGCGTTGGCACTCGCCAACCCCTCGGCTCTAGACGAGCACGTACTCGGCCGGCCCCACGATGAATGGCCTCCTCTCATCGGGCTCAGCTCCACGATCTTTGAGCCCGGCCCGACGATTGCCGAGCCCCTACTCGGCATGCTGGGCTCGGCATGCCCTACTGAACTCGCCTGGGGCTCGGGGGCGGTCTGGGCCGGCCGGATCGGCTCCTGCTAGCCCACTCGCTGGATACGGGGTTGTACACAAACCTTTGCACCTTTTGTAAGGTTAGAAGCAATCATAATATTTCTTTCCTATGCTTCCTAAAAAAAATTCAAGGTATATCAAATGGATGTGAAGAGTGCATTTCTAAATGGAGTACTCAAAGAAGAGGTTTATGTTGAACAACCTCCAGGTTTTGTCTCTCCAACTTATCCCTCTCATGTATTTAAATTGCATAAAGCTCTTTATGGTTTAAAGAAAGCTCCAAAAACTTGGTATGAGACCCTAGTTAGCTTTTTGATAGAGCATAAATTCATTAGAGGTATAGTTGATAAAACCTTATTCACTAGACATCATAAGGACCAAACTTTGTTGGTACAAATATATGTGGATGACATCATATTTGGGTCTACTGATTCCAAATTATGCAAGAGGTTCTCTTACCTCATGCATTCAAAATTTGAGATGAGTAGCATGGATGAACTCTCCTACTTCCTTAGTCTCCAAGTGAAGCAGCTCCCTAATGGTATCTTCATCTCCCAAGCTAAATATTCTAAAGAGCTTATAAAGAAGTTTGGGATGGCTGATGTCTCAGCAAAGAAAACACCCATTGCTATAAATGCTGTAATAGACTCTGATGCACATGGGAAACCTGTGGATTAGAAACTATATAGGGGCATTATTGGATCCCTAATATACCTTACAACAAGCAGACCTGACATCATGTTTGCCACATGTCTTTGTGCTAGGTTCCAGGTGAACCCAAAAGAATCTCACCTAGTTTTTATAAAAAGAATTTTAAGATATATAAAGAGTTGTCCTAGTCTAGGACTGTAACGCCCCCGATTTTCCCGCGATTATTTTTATTCTCGTTGGCGTTATGATGATGCGTTTCCGTGGCATGTGCCATGTGTGGAGTGTGGTTTAGCTCCTTAGAACTGAGTGCCCTGTTTTGTAGCCTGTTGGCAAGATCTCCCTAGCAATCCGAGTCGTTTTGGGTGACCCAGTGTGGCCTCTCGGGGGGATGTTTGTGTTTGGATTTATTTGGGTATCACTCGAGTTCTGTTCGTCGAAAGTTAATTTCGACTTCGCCGTTGTGTTCGTAGCGTGGGTATTTAGCTACGGTGCGAATTTCGTCGAATTCCGATGTGATTTGGTTTTCGTGTCGTTTGGTGTGTTAATAGTATATGTGATCAATTAATTAAATTGATTTGGCTGTCTTGTAGCCTTCAGAATTTTTTGGCCGATTATTAAATTCTGCGGGAGAATTTAATTGGGCAGTTATTGCCTTGCCTTGGTGGCAGCCATATATTGGCTTATTCCTTTTTTGGAATTTACTTAAGGTAATTAAGGGATTAGGCGTTTTTAGGGTTCGGTTATGGCTGAACCAGCGTTTAGCTTTAGTATAAAAGCTTTTCTTAAGAAGTGGCGGCCCACTTCTTTCTATTTCTTCTTCCTGTAAAACCGTCCCTGCTCGTTCGCGGAAAACAGAGGAGAAACCGCCATTCCTGTACCTCCTTCGGTCGGTGATTCCGGGCTTGATCGTGGACGGAATTCGATTCCGAGAGCGGCGTTGTCTTGCTCTCTCTGAGATCTTCGTTTCGGCGGTGCTGCGGCTGTTTGTACCGTGTGAAGAGGAGGAAAGCCGTCAAAGCTTCGCTGAAAATTGAGGCAAGTGGTATTCTTGCCCTTGCCAAGTTTCTTTTTGAATATTCTTGCTGAATTTGAAATCCCTGTTAGCCCTAGGTTAGAGGCCTTGTTGTTCTCTTTTTCCTGCTAACTATAGGATTTAGCTCTTCCTATTGAACCCCCCCTACTTTGTGATGTTGGAATCCAAAATTGCCGGCGTGATGCCTTTGTTCCTTACTCAGATTTTTGCTCTAGTTCGGGTGTAGCCGAGAGGGAGTGTTAGGAGGGGGGGGGGGTGTGATTGCCGATTTCGTTAAGGTATTACTGGAAAACGTCGAGCTCCGTTCGACGCTTTTCCAGGAAGAATATCGTCGAGCTCAGCTTTTGCTTAGCTTCGAGCTCCGCTCGACGCTTTTCCAGGAAGAAAAACGTCGAGCTCTGTTCGTTCTTAGCTTTGTCCTTCGCTCGACGTTTTTCCTGGAGAGAAAACGTCGAGCTCCGCTCGACGCTTTTCCGGGAGGAAAAGACGTCGAGCTCAGCTTCTGTTTGGCTCTGATCGTCGCTCAACGTTTTCCTGGAGAGAAAACATCGAGCTCCGCTCGACGCTTTTCCGGGAGGAAAAGACGTCGAGCTCAGCTTCTGTTTGGCTCTGATCGTCGCTCAATGTTTTTCCCGGAGGGAAAACGTCGAGCTCCGCTCGACGCTTTTCCAGGAGGAAAAGACGTCGAGCTCAGCTTCTGTTTGGCTCTGATCGTCGCTCAACGTTTTTCCCGGAGGGAAAACATCGAGCTCCACTCGACGCTTTTCTTGGAGAGAAAACGTCGAGCTCCGCAAGGTACTCCTCGGCAAGGAGAACTCTAGGAAGAAGGATGATGAATGAGAGGAACTGTATCTGAAGGCCATTAGCACAATCCAGTTGTGTCTAGCAGACGAGGTCATGTATAACGTAGTCGATGCCGAGACTACAAAAGACCTGTGGAAGAAACTGGAGGAGCTGTACATGTCTAAGTCTCTCACGAATAAACTCTACGTGAAGAGGCAGTTGTACAGCTTGAGGATGTCAGAGAGCACTCAGCTACTGGAGCACATGAACGTGTTCATCAAACTCATCTCCCAGTTGCGGAGCATGGACGTGAAGGTCGAAGAAGAAAACCAGACTCTTCTTTTATTGTCTTCTCTACTAAAGTCTTTTGACCATCTGGTCACCACAATCCTCTACGGAAAGGATACTCTTAAGATGGAGGAGGTGATGACGACCCTGATCTCGAATGAAACGAGGAGCAAGCCTAGTCTTAGCACCAATGAGGGTTTGTTTGTGAAAAATAAAGAGTCGGTTCGAGGCAGATCGAGAGACAGAGGCTTTTCCGGGAGGAAAAGGCGTCGAGCTCAGCTTTCTGATTTGGGCTTTGAGCTCCGTTCGACGCTTTTCCGGGAGGAAAAGGCGTCGAGCTCAGTTTTCTGGTTTGGCTTCGAGCTCCGTTCGACACTTTCCCGGGAGGAAAAGCGTCGAGCTCCGTTCGACGCTCGATGAGCGTCGAGCTTAGCTTCATTCTGTCTTAGCACCGTTCGATGCTCGACGTTTTCTGGGAGGAGAACGTCGAGCCCAGTGTTTAGTCTTGAGCCGTTCGACGCTCGACGTTTTTTTTCAGGAAGAAAAAACGTCGAGCTCAGCTCTTGTCTGATCTCCGATCAGCGCTCGACAATTTCCTGGAGGAAGACCGTCGAGCTTCGCTCGCCTTTAGCCTTCGACGATCGTCGACCTCTAGGATGATGATCGTCAGGCTTCTTTTTGGCCTTCAGCCGATCGACGATCGTCGACTTCTGACTGACGATCGTCGAGTTCCGTGTTACCTTAGTGGGATTGTGGTTAGAGTTTGGTTTTGGCATTGAGTGAGGCTAGCTCACTCAACGCCAAGGTTTAGGTAGGCATGGAGTGGGTCTCACTCAACGCCTTGTCGTGTTGATTCATTTCAACACTCTTTCTTTACCTTGATTTCTGTTCCCGAGTGGTTTCTTGTTGTATTTATGGGTTTTCTTGTCGGCCGTTTTTTTATATTCTTGAAGGCCGAATCGTGGGTCGTGGTTGGTAGTGGTGGTTTATAGCTCTTCAGGGGGGTGGAGTTGTGTGATGTAGCCAAGGCCACTCTTGTTTTCTTGCTCCAGGTACGGCTGGGCATGTTGGGTGGAAGGTCCCTTGTGCTTTCACGTGTTGACCCTCGAGCTTGTTGACTTAGACATGGTGGATTGGGGGACTGCGTTTGCCTTCGATCCGGTTCCTCGTTGTTTGTTTTTGCTACTACCACTTCCCACAGTTTAGGGTGTTAGAAGTTTCTTCCTTGGTGGTTTGCAGCACATTTGGCTCTTGGTAGCCTAGTAGGCCCTGCAGGATGTTGTTCCTGGGTTGGGTTGTTGCTGTTTCCTTGCACGTTGTGCATTTCTTGGAGTCCTGTTTTGGACAGTGGTGACTCTTTCTACTGCATATTTTTCAGTTACTTTCCCCTTTGGTTGACTCTTTCATGCAGTTTTTTTTACCTTGTTTTGCTCGCTGAGGTATTCTGTTTTCTTTTGGAATGCCCCAGGTTCTGAGCTGTAGCCAGTTGGGTGGCTAGTTTGGTGTGGTGGTGTTGGTGGTCTCTTAGACTTTGGAGGTCCGTTTGCCTTGTTAGTGAGGTAGTTTTTCAGTACTTTCTTACAGACATACATGTATGCCAGTGGGTTCGTGTCAGGTTGTTGGCGCCCACTGGTAGTTTTTACCTTTGCACTGGATATTTTACTTATGCTGCTACCATTTTCTGGAGATAGTCTACTTGCTCTGAGAAGGTTTTATGCTAGGTTGATAGTTATTTTTAAACTATAAATATTATTAAATAAAGCTCATGATCAGCATGTTTTATAAAACTTAATCACTATTTTCCAAACAACGTATAAAGACCGTTTTCTTATATATTATATAAATTAAATGTAGGGTCTTGCATAGCATGAGTGGTTCTCTTGGGACCCTTATGCGCTCTTTAGGACGTCAAACCTGATAAAGTATTTTTCCGCAGCGTATAAATAAAGTTTTTCTTTTGTGGACTAGGTTATCCACTGAGCTGAGGGATACGGTCTCTAAAATATAACTGATTTTCTAATCATTAAACCCATGATTTTCTTTCATTAAGTTTGTAGGTGGTTTTGCCTGAACGTCAGCAATTATTCCCTGCTTGACGTGGCATCATGACGCGTGTTTTCTCTTACTCTGATAATTCTTAATTCGAAGAAAATGCGGGTTGTGACAGTTGGTATCAGAGGGAGGTTGCTTGACAAGTTAGTTGAGCAACCTTCCTTTGTTTGCTTTAGTAGTTCAGCATCATGTCATTCACACACCGATATGTCATCAGCACGTCTTGGCAAAAGCACGAACACTACACTCATGTCATAACATGAAGTATACAGGGCATATTATGTAATATGGGATGCATAATATGTGTTCGTATATGGATCCACCATTGGGGCTACATGTGAGGGTTATGTAGTATGGGATGCATAACCTCACCACATGACTGCGACTAGCACGTTTCTTTTTTGTTGCATGGGAATGTTATGTAGTATGGGATGCATAACATTTTCATGCGTACGCCGCTCATAACATGCATTAGGGCCTTTTTAGAATGCATAGCACAAGCATGCATAGCATATCATTGCATAAGCACAACGTGCCAAGCTAAAGATTTGCAGGATGACATATGTACACACATAGGTTTTCAAAATAATATAAGGTCATGCATTCCCGATCTAGGCACAAGAGTTAGTAAGGTGGTGGTTAACCATCCTAGGTTAGGGCATGTCATCAAATTTTTGTTAAAAAGATAAACTCTCGGAGCAAGTTTAGCAGCTTTAAGTCATCTATATATGTATTGTCTGTACTAGTATTTGGGTTCTAGTCGATGTTTTGGGATCTGATGTGTGTTGTTATGATTCTAGGATGGCTAGGCGTCCTGCGACTCGATCGACCCCCCTGTCTGAGGGTGAGTCATCTGGAGCTCAGCATGATGCGGTGATCGAGAGTCTGCGTCAGAATAGCGATTCTATGGGCAGGCAGTTGGAAGAGGTGCGAGCCCAGATTCAGTCCTTGGTGGCAGCTGTGGGAGGGCAGGCTCAGGGGGTGCAAGTTCCTGCTGGGGGGTTAGCTGTTCCTCCTCCCCCTGCACCCTTGAGACCTCCAGTGGTGGTGCCCGCGGAGATGGCCTTCATCTCGCAGTTTCAGAGACTGAGCCCTCCCAATTATGACGGAAAGGCAGATTTCATGGTTATAGATGATTGGCTGATCTCCATGGAGGAGATGTTCTCGTACTCAGGGATTGCAGATGACCAGAGGGTGATAATAGCCGCCTATCAGCTTAAAGGCTTGGCTAAGAGTTGGTGGCTGAGAGAAAAGGAGACCTTGGTAGCTGGATGCTCTTGGGAAGTGTTCAAGGGGATGCTGTTGAGGAAGTTCTTGCCTTCGGTCGAGCGTGACCGCCTCATGAATGACTTCCTCTATCTGAAGCAAAGGCAACTCACGGTGGGTGAGTATGAGATAGAGTTCAGTAAGTTGAGCCGTTTTGCCCCTGGATTGGTCAGCGTTGAGGCTGATCGAGTTAAGAGATTTCTTGGTGGTTTGAGGAGCGAGGTGCAGCAGTTGACCAGTGCTTATGGGTCAGTGACTTATGCTGGAGTTGTAGAGGCTGCTCTAAAGGTGGAGGATATTGAGACCACGAAGAGCAGAGGCCAGCAGATGAGGAAGGACAAGAGGAAGTCTGTGGAGGAGAAGAAGCCCTTAGTACCCAGTGCTGCTCTGGGAAAGAGGAGCAAAGTGGTGTGCAGTTTCTGTGGCCGGTCAGGCCACTCTGTCGAGAAATATTTCAAGAAGGCGGCAGCTCAGAGAAAGGAGCAAGTCCATGCGATTTAGGGTGCTCCTAGGAGAGATGTATCCTATTCTGTTTGCAAGTGATCCGGGCATGATGCGGCCCAGTATTGGCCCAAGGATAGAGTCTGCTTTCAGTGTGGGCAGAAGGGTCACATCAAGTCTAGGTGTCCTCAGGTTCAGCCAGCTCTTCCTGCAGTTCCATTATAGGCATTAACTCCACCTCAGGGTGTGGATAAGGGAAAGGGGAAGCTGAACGTGATCTCTTCCGAGGAGGCTCAAGCCTCGACTCAGGTCATTTCAGGTTAGTTGTTTGTTGTTTTTCTAGTCTGGTAGTTTTATTTGCTAGAATTTTTCCGGTATTGTTGTGCTAGTTCCTTAGTTTTGGGTGCTTCTATAGGGAAATTTAAGGCGAAGAATCGCTGGGCGCATGTTCTGTTTGATTCCGGCGCTACCCACTCGTTCGTGGCTAGAGCCTTTGTGGAGCGTCATCGGTTGACTCTAGATCGTGTTCGGGATTCCTTCCGTGTCAAGTTTCCCTCTGGTGAATCTGTGTTGTCAGATTTGGGCATTTTGGATTGCCCGGTTTTGTTGGGGGACTTTCTTGCCAAAGCGGACCTGAAGATGATTGATCTGGAGGACTTCGACGTCATTTTGGGCATGGACTGGCTGTCTAGGTATGATGCGGTCATTCAGTGCAAAGGAAAGCGCTTGGACTTCATCAGGGACGACGGTCAGCCCGGCAGCGTGTATGCTGATCCGTGTCAGGATTCTCCTGTCATCTCTGCGGTATGTGCTCAGAGGTTGTTTCTTTCTGGTTGTTGTGTTGGTTTAGTCTCGGCGGTTGGAACCGCTGTTAGCGTGCCACGCTTGGAGGAGATTCCTATTGTTCGTGGTTTCTCCGATGTTTTTCCTGATGATCTTCCTGGTCTTCCTCCTGATCGGAATGTTGAGTTTGTGATTGATTTAGAGCTGGGTACGCGTCCTATTGCTAAGGCGCCGTACCGGATGGCCCCTCGTGAGTTAGAGGAGTTACGAGTTCAGTTGGATGAGCTGTTGGCTAAAGGTTTTATTAGGCAGAGTTCGTCGCCTTGGGGTGCACCTGTTTTGTTTGTAAAGAAGAAAGATGGGTCGATGCGGCTTTGCATCGACTATAGAGAGTTGAACAAGGTTACTATCAAGAACAGGTACCCTCTGCCGAGGATCGATGATTTATTTGACCAGTTGCGTGGTAGCACGGTGTTCTCCAAGATCGATCTTCGTTCTGGTTATCATCAGCTCAGGATCCGTGAGGCGGATATTCCACGGACTGCGTTTAGGTCAAGGCATGGACATTTTGAGTTTTTGGTGATGTCGTTTGGTCTGACAAACGCACCATCAGCCTTCATGGATATGATGAACCGGGTGTTCAAGGATTTCCTTGACAAGTTCGTTGTGGTCTTCATTGATGACGTGTTGGTTTATTCTCGCAGCACGAAGGAGCATGAGCAGCATTTGCGGTTGGTTCTGTCAGAGTTGAGGAATCACAAGTTATTCGCCAAGTTGAGCAAGTGCGAATTTTGGTTGCCTCAGGTTTCTTTTCTAGGCCACGTGGTGAACAAGGATGGGATCTCGGTTGACCCAGAAAAGATTGCAGCAGTGATGGATTAGAGTAGGCCGAATACTCCTAGAGAGATCAGGAGTTTCTTAGGGTTGGCTGGTTACTACAGGAGATTTGTGGAGGGTTTCTCTTCCCTAGCCGCACTTTTGACCAAGTTGACCCAGAAGAATGTGGCTTTTGTTTGGAGCGAAAAGTGTGAGGAAGCTTTTCTGGAGCTAAAAGAGAGATTGTGCACTGCTCCCATTCTGACCCTGCCTACTGAGGGTGTGGATTATGATGTATACGTCGATGCTTCGCTTGTAGGTCTGGGATGCGTATTGATATAGGTTGGGAAGGTGATTGCCTATGGGTCAAGGCAACTGAAGACTCATGAGAAAAATTATCCTACGCATGACCTTGAGTTTGCAGCGGCTATCTATGCGTTGAAGCTGTGGAGACACCTACTTTATGGGGCTCAGTGCAAGATCTTTACTGACCATAAGAGCCTGAAGTACGTGTTCACGCAGAAGGAGTTGAATCTGCGTCAGCGGCGGTGGTTGGAATATGTGGCTGATTATGATGTGGAGATCCAGTATCATCCGGGCAAGGCCAATGTGGTAGCTGACGCCCTGAGCCGAAAGAAGGGAAAGATCTTTAACCTCTCCGCCGATCGTTTAGTAGAGGAGTTCCTCCTTATGGATATTTCAGTGGGATGCTGTAGTTTGCAGAGTAGTTTGTCAGTGGCAGAGCCGTCCTGGATTTCTTTGACTAGACTACACCAGAAGGACGATCCTGATCTTATGCACCTTTTCACCAGGACTGAGAAGGGAGAGTTGCCTGATTTTGCTATCGATGATGCGGGTACTTTGAAGTACCGCGGCAGGTTTTGCGTTCCCGCTGTTGAGGATATTAGGAGGATGATTTGCAGTGAGGCTCATGGTTCAAGCGTTGCCTACCATCCAGGATCTACGAAGATGTACCGTGACTTAAGGCAAATTGCCTGGTGGTATGGCATGAAAGGAGATATAGCCCGATTTGTTGCTGAGTGTCACACTTGCAAGCGTGTGAAGGCCGATCATGGAAGGCCTGGTGGTAAGTTGACTCCGCTAGAGATCCCAACTTGGAAGTGGGAAAGTATATCCATGGACTTCATTACGGGCTTACCGAAGTCCCCGAGGGGATTTGATTCTGTTTGGGTTATAGTGGATAGATTGACGAAGTGTGCTCACTTCGTGCCTTATAAGATTGATTACCCGATGAAGAAGATAGCGGAGTTGTACATGAATGAAGTCATCCGACTCCACGGTGTGCCGGTTAGCATCATTTCTGATCGAGACTCCCGGTTTACTTCTCGTTTTTGGCAGAGTCTGCAGGAGGGTTTGGGTACGGATCTGAGGTATTCTACTGCGTACCACCCACAGACCAATGGGCAGACAGAGCGGGTGAACCAAATTGTTGAGGATATGATCCGATGTAATATTTTAGACTACAGTGGAGCGTGGGATGAGTGGCTGCGACTTATGGAATTTGCTTACAACAACAATTATCATGAAAGTTTGCAGATGGCTCCGTTCAAAGCCTTGTATGGGAGGCGCTGTAGGACTCCGTTGTTTTGGGCTGAGGCTGGTGAGATGCCTTTGTTGGGTCCTAATGTGCTGGAGGAAATGGAATTCGCTGTGAAGCTTATTCGGGAGAAGCTTCGTATAGCCCAGGAGAGGTATGAAAAGAACGCCAATCGGCGTAGGTCTGCTTTGGAGTTTTCTGTAGGGGACCTTGTATTTCTTAAGGTTTCCCCGATGGTGGGCGTAAAGAGGTTTGGTAAGAATCGGAAGTTGGACCCAAGGTATGTGGGCCCATTTGAGATTTTGGAACGGATTGGTGTGTCAGCGTATAGATTGGATTTGTCAGCGAACTTCCCAGGCGTGCATAATGTGTTTCATGTTAGCCAATTGCGGAAGTGTGTGCGCAGCTGTGGGCAGCTTTTGGACATTATGCCCCAGTTGGAGCCCAACCTCTCTTTTGTTGAGGTGCCGGTTCGTATTTTGGATTCTCAGGAGCGTGTGCTGCGAAAGAAGTCCATACCGATGGTTAAAGTTCTATGGAAAAATCAGGATTTGAAAAGCGCGACTTGGGAGCTAGAGTCGGCTATAAGGAGGGCTTACCCTCACCTGTTTCATTGATTTGATCGGTATGTTTTCCTTCTTGTAACTCCTATTTGTTACTTCTCCTTCTTTAGTAGGAGTGTTGTGCGTAAAGTTTCGGGACGAAACTTTCTTTTAGGGGGAGTAACTGTAACACCCCGATTTTCCTGCGATTATTTTTATTCTCGTTGGCGTTACGATGATGCGTTTCCGTGGCATGTGCCATGTGTGGAGTGTGGTTTAGCTCCTTAGAACTGAGTGCCCTATTTTGTAGCATGTTGGCAAGATCTCCCTAGCAAGCCGAGTCGTTTTGGGTGACCCGGTGTGGCCTCTCGGGGGGGTGTTTGTGTTTGGCTTTATATGGGTATAACTCGAGTTCTGTTTGTCGAAAGTTAATTTTGACTTCGCCATTGTGTTCGTAGCGTGGGTATTTAGCTACGGTGCGAATTTTGTCGAATTCCGAGGTGATTCAGTTTTCGTGTCGTTTGGTGTGTTAATAGTATATGTGATCAATTAATTAAATTGATTTGGCTGTCCTGTAGCCTTCAGATTTTTTTGGCCGATTATTAAATTCTGCGGGAGAATTTAATTGGGCAGTTATTTCCTTGCCTTGGTGGCAGCCATATATCGGCTTATTCCTTTTTTGGAATTTACTTAAGGTAATTAAGGGAATAGATGTTTTTAGGGTTCGGTTATGGCTGAACCGGCGTTTAGCTTTAGTATAAAAGCTTTTCTTAAGAAGTGGCGGCCCACTTTTTTCTATTTCTTCTTCCTGTAAAACCGTCCCTGCTCGTTCGCGGAAAACAGAGGAGAAACCGCCATTCCTGTACCTCCTTCGGTCGGTGATTCCGGGCTTGATCGTGGACGGAATTCGATTCCGAGAGCGGCGTTGTCTTACTCTCTCTGAGATCTTCGTTTTGGCGGTGCTGCGGCTGTTTGTACCGTGTGAAGAGGAGGAAAGCCATCAAAGCTTCGCTGAAAATTGAGGCAAGTGGTATTCTTGCCCTTGCCAAGTTTCTTTTTGAATATTCTTGCTGAATTTGAAATCCCTGTTAGCCCTAGGTTAGAGGCCTTGTTGTTCTCTTTTTCCTGCTAACTATAGGATTTAGCTCTTCCTATTGAACCCCCCTACTTTGTGATGTTGGAATCCAAAATTGCCGGCGTGATGCCTTTGTTCCTTACTCAGATTTTTGCTCTGGTTCGGGTGTAGCCGAGAGGGAGTGTTAGGAGGGGGGGGGGTGTGATTGCCGATTTCGTTAAGGTATTACTGGAAAACGTCGAGCTCCGTTCGACGCTTTTCCAGGAAGAATATCGTCGAGCTCAGCTTTTGCTTAGCTTCGAGCTCCGCTCGACGCTTTTTTAGGAAGAAAAATGTCGAGCTCTGTTCGTTCTTAGCTTCGTCCTTCGCTCGACGTTTTTCCTGGAGAGAAAACGTCGAGCTCCGCTCGACGCTTTTCCGGGAGGAAAAGACGTCGAGCTCAGCTTCTGTTTGGCTCTGATTGTCGCTCAAAAGAAAACGACGAGCTCCACTCGACGCTTTTCCGGGAGGAAAAGACGTCGAGCTCAGCTTCTGTTTGGCTCTGATCGTCGCTCAACGTTTTTCCTGGAGGGAAAACGTCGAGCTCTGCTCGACGCTTTTCCAGGAGGAAAAGACGTCGAGCTCAGCTTCTATTTGGCTCTGATCGTCGCTCAATGTTTTTCACGGAGGGAAAACGTCGAGCTCCGCTCGACGCTTTTCCTGGAGAGAAAACGTCGAGCTCCGCTCGACGCTTTTCCGGGAGGAAAAGGCGTCGAGCTCAGCTTTCTGTTTTTGGCTTCGAGCTCCGTTTGACGCTTTTCCGGGAGGAAAAAGTATCGAGCTCAGTTTTCTGGTTTGGCTTCGAGCTCCGTTCGACACTTTCCCGGGAGGAAAAGCGTCGAGCTCCATTCGACGCTCGATGAGCGTCGAGCTCAGCTTCGTTCTGTCTTAGCGCCGTTCGACGCTCGACGTTTTCTGGGAGGAGAACGTCGAGCCCAGTGTTTAGTCTTGAGCCGTTCGACGCTCGACGTTTTTTTTCAGGAAGAAAAAACGTCGAGCTCAGCTCTTGTCTGATCTCCGATCAGCGCTCGATGATTTCCTGGAGGAAGACCGTCGAGCTTCGCTCGCCTTTAGCCTTCGACGATCCTCGACCTCCAGGATGATGATCGTCAGGCTTCTTTTAGGCCTTCAGCCGATCGACGATCGTCGACTTCTGACTGACGATCGTCGAGTTCCGTGTTACCTTAGTGGGATTGTGGTTAGAGTTTGGTTTTGGCATTGAGTGAGGCTAGCTCACTCAACGCCAAGGTTTAGGTAGGCATGGAGTGGGTCTCACTCAACGCCTTGTCGTGTTGATTCATTTCAACACTCTTTCTTTACCTTGATTTCTGTTCCCGAGTGGTTTCTTGTTGTATTTCTAGTTTTTCTTGTCGGCCGTTTTCTTTATATTCTTGAAGGCCGAATCGTGGGTCGTGGTTGGTAGTGGTGGTTTGTAGCTCTTCAGGGGGGGGGTGGAGTTGTGTGATGTAGCCAAGGCCACTCTTGTTTTCTTGTTCTAGGTACGGCTGGGCATGTTGGGTGGAAGGTCCCTTGTGCTTTCACGTGTTGACCCTCGAGCTTGTTGACTTGGACATGGTGGATTGGGGGACTGCGTTTGCCTTCGATCCGGTTCCTCGTTGTTTGTTTTTGCTACTAACACTTCCCACAGTTTAGGGTGTTAGAAGTTTCTTCCTTGGTGGTTTGTAGCACTTTTGGCTCTTGGTAGCCTAGTAGGCCCTGCAGGATGTTGTTCCTGGGTTGGGTTGTTGCTGTTTCCTTGCACGTTGTGCATTTCTTGGAGTCCTGTTTTGGACAGTGGTGACTCTTTCTACTGCATGTTTTTCAGTTACTTTCCCCTTTGGTTGACTCTTTCATGCAGTTTTTTTTACCTTGTTTTGCTCGCTGAGGTATTCTGTTTTCTTTTGGAATGCCCCAGGTTCTGAGCTGTAGCCAGTTGGGTGGCTAGTTTGCTGTGGTGGTGTTGGTGGTCTCTTGGACTTTGGAGGTCCGTTTGCCTTATTAGTGAGGTAGTTTTTCAGTACTTTCTTACAGACATACATGTATGCCAGTGGGTTCGTGTCAGGTTGTTGGCGCCCACTGGTAGTTTTTACCTTTGCACTGGATATTTTACTTATGCTGCTACCGTTTTCTGGAGATAGTCTACTTGCTCTGAGAAGGTTTTATGCTAGGTTGATAGTTATTTTTAAACTATAAATATTATTAAATAAAGCTCATGATCAGCATGTTTTATAAAACTTAATCACTATTTTCCAAACAACGTATAAAGACCGTTTTCTTATATATTATATAAATTAAATGTAGGGTCTTGCATAACATGAGTGGTTCTCTTGGGACCCTTATGCGCTCTTTAGGACGTCAAACCTGATAAAGTATTTTTCCGCAGCGTATAAATAAAGTTTTTCTTTTATGGACTAGGTGATCCACTGAGCCGAGGGATACGGTCTCTAAAATATAACTGATTTTCTAATCATTAAACCCATGATTTTCTTTCATTAAGTTTGTAGGTGGTTTTGCCTGAACGTCAGCAGTTATCCCCTGCTTGACGTGGCATCATGACGCGTGTTTTCTCTTACTCTGATAATTCTTAATTCGGAGAAAATGCGGGTTGTGACAAGGACTCTGGTATCCTATTGAGTCAGAATTTGAGTTAACTGGATACTCAGATGCTGACTTTGCTGGATGTAGGGTGGAAAAAAAGAGTACCTCAGGAACCTGCCAGTTCCTTAGTATGAGATTAGTGTCCTGGTTTTGTAAAAAGCAGTCATCTGTGTCTACATCAACTGCTGAAGCAGAATATATTGCAGCTGGCAGTTACTGTTTCCAGATGCTGTGGATCTAAAACCAACTCCTGGAATATGACTTCAGCTTAAATAATTCAACCCTCTTATGTGATAACATAAGTGCTATAGCTATAGCACAAAATCCAGTCCATCACAGTAGGACTAAACATATAGACATTAGACATTATTTCATTAGAGAGTGTGTAGACAAAAACAAAATTTAACTTGTCTATATCTATACTGATTTACAAAGAGCTGATATTTTCACCAAACCCTTGGATGAAAGACACCACCTGTTCTTTATAAATCAGCTTGGATTGATCAATGAAGAAGACTTAGTTTAGTTTCTGTCTGCACTCGATGAATTTTTCCAAGTTCGTCGAACAGAGCTTGACGAATTGGGAAAAGTTTTTGATATATTTGTCGACCGGAGATCGACGAACTCTCTGTGAGTGAAGTTATTTTCGTCGAACGGAGATCGACGAATCTGCCTCAAAAAACTTTCGTCGAACGGAGCTCGACGTAATGTCTTCAAACCTTCATACTGAGCTCGACGAATTGTTTAACTCCAAATTATTTCGTCGACCTCGGATCGAAGAATTTTTTTTATTTTTCGTGGAACGGAGTTTTTCGATTCATATTCTGAAAAACCTTATATCTAGGTTTTCTTCGACCTCCGTCCCGCGCTTTCAGTTCCTTGCACTTGATCTTTGTTTTTCTCTTACAGGTGCTCAAAATGGCGCTTCCAGCAGGAAATCTCACATCAATGAAATTCGATACTGGCTTTGATGTCGATTTCGATTCTTTCCAACATTCCGACCCCATCTGCCTGGAAATCTTGCAACTTCTTGAAGGACAACAGTTGAAGAATCTACTGTCTACAAGGATCAAAATATCTTGCACTGCAATCCGGGAGTGGGTCTATACTTCCTCCACTACAGAAGTGAATACAATGATAGGAACTATATCAGGTAATGTCATCTCCCTTACCCCTGTAGTGTTAACTGGAATTTTTGGATTAAACAATGGAACAAAAGAATTTGAGATTGAGAATGAAGAGTATGCTGAGATGCTAAGTCTGATGGGTTATTCTAGAGAAAACCTTAAAAAACTGCTGAAGAAACACCTGTCTGCTGAATTTAAGTTTCTAACAGATATTATGGGGAAAGTCCTGCTGGGCAAGCACACTACCCATGACTACATAACCAGACACCAATTCCTGGTAATGTGTGCAGTGGTAAACAATAAGAAAGTCAATTGGGCTCAGATTATGTTTGATCTTATTAAGAAAAAGAATACGAAGACAAAGGTTTGCTTTGGAAGGATCTTAGGGATCTTCCTGAAAGAGAAGGCTGCTGAATCCCTGGTCTCCCAGACCATATTCATAAATGCCACCAAGAGGCTCACCTGTGCCCTCTTTAGCAAATGGGAGAGGACTATCACCAACCCCTCCAAGGCTACCTCCTCTTCCATCAGGACTTCAGAGAGTAGCAGGGCTGCTCCAGCCACTTCCCACCCTACTGAAGAGGTTCCATCCTCCATCCCACAACTTCCATCTATCCAAACTCCCTCTCAGATAACACATCAACAAACCTCACAATCCATTCATATCACAGTCTCTACTCCCATACCTCCATCATCCCCAATTCCTACATCTCCAACCCATATTCCCTTTCCTACTCCTTCCCCCCAACATGATACATCAATACCATCACCACCCCCATCTCCTCTTCCACCGCACCTGGCTGACATTCCCCTATCCAACTTATCATCCTTACCAACATTCAATCTACTATCATCCCCCTTAATACTCCTTCTCCTCAAGAAACTCACATGCAAGATGCTCCGCCTCTAACTCCACCAACTACTACCATCCCCACCTCTATCCCCATTCAAACACCGCCTGCCACACCTCTGCCTCACCACTATTGTATCCCTCCATCATACCACCACTCCTTGCACTTCTCACACCCCTTCTCAAGACCATCAAAACAGAGGCTATTTCCCCTCTTGCTGTTTCCATTTCCTCCCTTGCTGCTCAAATCACTGCCCTCTTTACTGCTCTCTCTTCAGGTAGGGGCCTGGCTTAAGTTACCACTGAAACCAGGCAGAGGTGATACTCCATGAAGAAGTAGTAGCAGTACCAGTAGCAGCAACGACAGAATTAACAGCAGCACTAGTAGCAGAAGAAGCATAAACAGATGTTGAGGATTTATTTGATTTCATTCATTTTATTGAATCAGATATGAAAATAGATGAGCAGGTCCCAGAAAAAGCAACTACTTGTTATTTTATTATAAATCCCACAGTTGATCTTGTAAATTTATTGAGCATGTTTGATATAGTTCATTTGAACTATCTGCTAGAGGACAACATTAAGCCATCAATGGCTATAGTCCCTTACACCTCACCAATAAGCCCCAAGATTGCCAAGCAACTTAAGGCCACTTTTTCTGTTCCAGGAATCCCAGCCATTCCATCTCCTCCAAGAGCTGTTTCCCCCATTATCTCATCTCCTCTTTCTCCAGTTTTTGTTATGGATGGTTCACCTATGCCTGATCTTGATGCATTAATCATGGCTGATATAGAAGATGAAAATAAGTCAGTTGCTGAAAGCACTAAAGTGTACAGTTCTCCAGCTCCTCCTCCAGCTCCCTTCTAGGCTGAAAAACCTGAAATATCTGCTGAGACTCTAAGAGAAATAAATGCATTATATGACAACCCACAAGATTCTGATGATGATGATAATGATGGGGACTCAGATGAGGATCCTAAGAAAAAGAAAACATCCAAGAAGAGGAAAGCTCCTCCACCTCCTGCACCCAAACCAAATCCAGCAAATGACACTCCATATTATATACTGCATAAAATTACCCCTTATAAGGACATGCCAGCATGGATGTGGTTGTCCAAAAATCAACAAAAAGAAATAGAAGCAGGAGATATTCACCTACTCCCACTCAAAGATACAGAAAGGACCCTCCCCTCCTCCATCAATTACTGGTGCTTCAGACACAACTTCCCAAAGGTCTACCCAGTTTCAAACTTACCAAAGACAATAAGGTAGATCTTCATCTGGCAAGCAATAGTATCAACAACAATAACATCAATAACATCAATTACATCAACAAAAACAATTCCCTGAACATCAAAAGGCTGAAAGCCCCAAAAGACCTGCTTCCCCACCTGTACCATTTGAAAATCCAGAGACAACTACAATAACTAGGATTGCCAGACTTCAAGAACTGGTTGGCCTTTCAATGATTCATAAAGCTAAAGCTGAAGGGAAGGATCCCTCTCAATACTCTACATTGTCCAAGTACAGAAAGAAAGAGCTTAACAGGTTTGAAAAGGCTAATAAAATATTTAATGTTGATGACTACATGAAATTGCAGCCAGAAGCAGTGGTCCCAAGGACTACCTCTTTAAATATCATTGGGGCTGCTGACATGATAATGACCAAGGCTCAAGCTGCAAATCCCAATAGGGAAATCATATTTACTCAGTCTGGATACAAAGGCAAAGAGGAGAAACACAAGGAGAAAAGCAGAAGAAATGAAATTTGAACTGATTAGTTTGTGATATTTTAAATCTGCTTTCTCATTTCGTGATACAAAGCTTATTGTATATATATATCTGCTGCATATGCTAATTTTTCCTGCTAGATATATGTTTTCTAGTTTTGTACAATTTTGATTTTATTATGAGTCTGTAATTAGTGACCTCACCCAAATAGGGGGAGATTGTTGGATCCCTTGTTGGATTTGGGCTAGGTTCTCTAAGTTAGGATCATATGACCCAACATCTATAGCCAGGGCCATGGTTGTGTCCTAGAGTCTAGGACAAGTTCTTAGAGTTAACAATGCTTGGACCAGCCATCAACAGACTGCCAAAGACTCAAGACTTAGAGAAATATCAAAGACTCAGAAAATGAGTTCGATGTTCGTCGAACTCAGGTCGACGAAAGCCATGCTCAGCTCGATGAACTCAGAGAAAATTATCTGAGATGAGCTCGACAAACTTGGTTCTCTGTTCGACGATCTTTGGACACTATGAGTCAGAATTCCTAAGTCCAGAATCAGATTCCAGTCGACGAATACATCTTCTCAGCTCGATGATCTTGATGCATAGTTTTGGAAAGATTCATCGAGCAGCAGTCAATAGTTCTGAGATCGACGATCTTGGATCTCAACTCGACAGACGAATCCAGACTTGGTTATTTCAATCCTTCTATCCCTATTCTATTGCAATAATTCTTAAGTAATTAATGCTAAAATATTCTCTGAATATTATTTTTAGACGGAGCATTAATTATGGTCTTCATCAAGATTATTGCTTGCCGTTTTTCAAAGGGACAGTTGGGGAAATCAATCAAAGCAAATATCCTCAAGGCCGTTAGCATTGAATGCAGGAAGGAATTCAAATTTCAAAAGAAAATTTATATGGAAAATATAAAAGGGATTTTCCTCCTCTTTCCGAAGAAACACACAACAATTGAACAAGAAATATAAAACCAGTCAACAGTGAACAAGCATCTTCTGCTTTTCTCTCTTGACACCACTCTGAGACGTAGAGTATACACAATAAAGTGATACAGAGAAACAAGCGCTAGACCAGTGAAAGAACATTAAGCTGAAGAAGAAGAAGAACAACCATTAAAATCAAGAGTCTTCTTCTGTCCTCATCCCAGGATTCTTCAAAGGACAACAACTATAGTATCAGTCAATAAGTCCCTGGAGCTCTTCTTGTCAAAGCAAAAGCTTGAAGGCCTATCACCCTGCAGCAAAGCTCTAACTTCCTGAACCATTCAATATCTCATGGGGAGCCTTTGCCAACATCAAAATGCACAAAAGTCTTCTCAGTTGTACTTTGATAAAGAGAAGACAAAATCAATCTCTCATCCCCCATTGTATAAAGGATTCTTAACTCCCTTCAAAAGTTATTCCTGGTTGCAAGTCACCTGGTAAAAAGACTTGAGGTTTGGTGTTTGAGTACCTAATAAAAAGCTCATTGGTGGCAGTCACCTGATCAAAAACCTGAGTGGATTCCAACAAGGGTGGTAGAAGAGTGGATGTACCCAGGTTGGGGAACCACTATAAAATTCTTGTGTTATCTGGATGCTCTTTTCTTTTGTTCTTACTATGGTTGTGCTAGTTAGGTTGCTGTGTTTGTGATTATTTATATTTGCTGTGCCTGTGACAAATCATATTAGTTTAGGAATAAGTTTTTATTTACAGCAAATGTTTTAAAACCTAAAGATACTCTATTCACCTTCCTCTAGAGTATACCAGATCTAACCCCTCACTTTTAGAGTTCAAGATGCTTGTAGAGGGCCAGCTTGGTTTGTGGATCAAGAAGTTGAGAACGGGCAACGAAGGTGAGTTCGACTCAACCGTGTTCTCTAACTTTTGCAGAAAGCATGGAATTTGAAGGGAGTTCTCTTGTGGAAATACTCCAAAACAAAGTTGAGTAACAGATCAGAAGATCCGTCTTTTGACGGAGACCTGCAAGTGTTGGCTTTAGTGCAAAGGCATTCCTAAGGACTTTTGGGCAGAAGGGATGGCCTGCGCGGCTGATGTCATTAATTGGATGCTTCTGAGTCCGATCAACACAAAGACTCCATATGAGCTGTTGTTCAGGATAAAGCCCAGAGTGAAGAACCTTCGAGTGTTTTGATCTACCTGCTTTGTACACACTCTGGATGCTTTCAAGACAAAGCTAGTCTTCGTTGGGTATGATGAACAGAAGAGGAGATGAAGGTATATGGATCCTGAGATGAAGAAGTTCATCGTATCGAGAGACATTGTCTTCGATGAGCTGACATTGTATTGAGGTAGCTCAGATGAGGATCTAGAGGTGAGCATATCAGATGGTGGGCTGGAGAAAGCTGCTGCTAAGGTCCAGATTGAGCTATCTATGTCACCAGGAGCTCTAGGTTGTTCTAGCTCCGGGACAGAGACGTTTGGGTTGGGAAGCAGGGAGAGCGATTCTCCAGGTTCTTTTAGCTTGAAGAAGGTTGTTTCTGGGTCGGGAAGTAGGAGGAGGGATGCTCCAGGTGCTTATGGCTCGAATACGATTGTTTCTGGTTTAGGAAGCAAGGGTAGCGTTGCTTTAGGTACTTCTCGTTCAGGTAGCAAGGGGAGAGATATTTCGAGTAGTTCTTGTTACCGAGCAAAGGATTTTGGTCAGGTAGCAGGGGGAGAATTGCTCCAAGTGCTTCTAGTTCCAGTGCGGTGTCTTCTTGTTCAGGAAGCAAGGAGAGCATTGTTCCGTGTTTGCCCGGGAATAGAGCTGATTCAGAAGCAGCGGAGGTGGTTAGCAATGATCAGGTTCTTCAGAGATCGAAGAAGATCACCAACCCACCAGCTTGATATAGCGAATGAAACCTAGTGAGTTCGGTCTCTTATTTCTTCGCAGGCCCATAGATCGATCGAGTGTCTTCTAGCTGTGATGACACCACTAGAGTCAAGGAGGTGAATTATGCCAAGGTTGAGGAGGTGACTACGCTAAGAGTAAACGAGGCTTGGGGCCTTATGCCCAAGATTGTTGGTGATACTCCAATGATGCATAAGTGGAGGTCGAAGCTGAAGAAGAAGGTAGAGGGAAGCATGACTCCTTTTGGGAGATGCTGGAGGGATCTGATAGTTTTACTTTCAAGACTACCTAAACACCTAGAGGGGGGGGGGGTGAATAGGTACTTTTCCTTGATTTAACTTAAGACAGAAAATAACTACAGTTCTTTGAGTTAATCAGATATTTCTACAACTAACACAGCACAACAATCATAATCATACACACATCACAGATTTCACACAGATTTATAGTGGTTCCCCAAGGTCTGGGTACATCCACTTCCCCCCTTCACCTATCGAGCAGTATGCTAGATTCGGCCTAAATTCTTCCTTTAGCTCAAAATCCAGAAGGATTCCTACAACTCAGAATGTCTCCACATTCCTATAACTCAGGCTAACAAGCCCTACCTCAGCCTTGTCACAAGGCCTACAACTCAGAGAATATATTCTCCTACAACTCAGGCATAAACAGCCCTACCTCAGCCTTGCCACAAGGCCTATAACTCAGAGAATACCTTCTCCTACATCTCAGGCATAAACAACCCTACCACTCAGAGAATAAATCTCCTACACTCAGCCTTTATAAAATAGGCTTACAACTCAGATCTATGAATAGATCCTACAGAATTTGATAAGGAATTTTATAATCTCTTACCCCTGTTGAGAGAGAAGGGATAAGAACTTTCTTGATCAGCTTCTTGAAGAGGCTGATGGCTGAAATCAACTTGATCTTAGCTTTCTTCAAAGCTTCTTGAATCTGAACTTAGTTGGGTTGATTTCCTTTGAATATAACTGACTGGCAGCTTCCTTCTTAGACTCTAGAAATAGATCTGAATCTTCTTGACAGATAAGTTCAGTATCTGCTCCTTGAGAGACCTGTGAATGTCTCCTTCTTGACTTCAAATAGCTGGATCTCTCTCTATCTAAACCTCTTGAAGATACTTCTGAATTCTTGATTGAATTAAACTTAGATAGTATCTGAATAAAAAAAATACTTCAGAACGTCTTCTTAGATCTTCTCACGAAGATCTTCTTCTTTGTGACATGTACTTTCTTGATCAGAGATCAATCTCACAATAGGTGTGTTAGTTGTGTGTATTCTTCACTTCGTTCTTCTTCTGAATCCATCTATTTATAGACTTCATCCATGGAAATCGGCTGATCCGGTTTCTAACTAACTTCTGACAAGTCTGACAGCTTCAGTAAACCTGTTGTAACTCACAGCTGTCAAGTCTTCAAACAGTTCTTGAGCCTTTGACTCTGTCAGCAAAGCGTCGAGACTGACTGTCATAAAGTGTCGAGACCATCTATCAATATGTGTCGACACAAGTGACTTAAGTGTCGACACAGCCTTTGGTGATGTCGACATAGCTGCCTTAATGTCGACACAACTTCTTGACACTGCATCTTGAGAATGTGTCGACACTGATTATTTGTGTCGACATAAACACTTCACCATTCATTAGCAATCAACTTGGTCTAGACTCAGCTATGTGTCGACAAAAGTCCTGTGTGTCAACACAGTTGATGTAGACTCAGAACATAGCGTGTGTCGACACTGCCTCCAGGTGTCGACACTGTTGTTATCGACTCTACCTCTGTGTATCGACACAGCCTCTCGGTGTCGACACATTTGATGTCGACTATAATCTTCTGTGTGTCGACACTGCCTCCCGGTGTCGACACAAACTCACTGAAGTTTCGACACAGCCATTTCCAAGTGTCGACACAATCTTACTGAAGTGTCGACACAACTTCCTCAGGTGTCGACATATGGACTTAGAATCTTTTTCCTGCATTCTAGCACATTCTTAACCTGCACATATAAACTCAAAATAACATCAAATACACCTTGATGTATATCATTGAGCTAAGTGAGGCTTCTCCAAATCAGATACACATTTTCCAATGTACCCAATAATCTCCCCCTATTTGGAGAAGTCATAACCCTTTAGCCAATGATATACACCACTTAGAAAATAAACATGATGATGTATATAAGCATTATATTACAGGGTACTTTATAACAAAACACATATCATTGTTACATCACAAAATAAAGATGTAAAAGAGAATGATCACAGAACAATGTTTTGTATATTAACTCAAAAATGTTTGTTACAAGTTGTTTACATTGATTTCTTTAACAAACTATCTGTAACATCCCATTTCCGGCTAGACCCCTAGGAGTCGATTGGTTGCGGTAGAACCCTAGGGAGCCCAAAAGTTGAAATAAATCGACCAGGATTTCGGGTCACGGGTTGGTCACGCCCGTGACCCAGGTGTCACGCCCGTGACCTAGGGCGTGACTCCCTCGACGATCATCGATCTCAGGTAGACGATCGTCGGGCGCAAAATTTTCCACCCGGCCCTGTCACGCCCGTGACCCAGGTGTCACGCCCGTGACCTGGGGCGTGACTCCTTCGACGATCGTCGGTCCCAGGTAGACGATCGTTGGGCGCAAATATTTGACTCATGGCCTGTCACGCCCGTGACCCGCCATGTCACGCCCGTGACAGAGGGCGTGACCATGATCGTCGGTTCCAGGTCGACGGTCGTCGACCCAAAATGGGCCCACGGGCATGTCACGCCCGTGACCCGCCATGTCACGCCCGTGACATAGGGCGTGACACGCTCGACGATCGTCGTTTCCAGTTCAACGCTCGTCAACCCAGAATTTGGTTACACGGGCCAGTCACGCCCGTGACCCAGGTGTCACGCCCGTGACCACCCTTCGACGATCGTCGATCTCAGTTCGACGATCGTCGAACCCAGAACTAGCTAACCGGGCCTGTCACACCCGTGAACTATGTGTCACGCCCGTGACCAAGGCCGAAATGACAGCTAGGTTGGAAATTTCGGTAACCGATGCCATAATAAATTCTGACCATGGGAATGAAAATCAAGAGTATTTATGGGTCGTTCCCTACTTTAATTATGTTAATAATTAAGGAAAAATGGGTCCAATAGGAAATTGCCACCTGGCAAACACCTCTTCATCTCCAACTTTTCAACTGCCATTCGTCATAACCGAAACGTCATAAGGGTGTTATTAATGGCCGCCAACGTTTCATCTCCAACGTTTCATCTTTTCCCCTCCACATTTGCTGATCTATAAAAGACTCCTAAGAGCAAGAGGAAAAGGTTACACTCCCTCAAACTGTTTCAGACCTCCGCCTTGCTGTTGAAGAATTTTCGGCGACGCCACCATCGCGCAAATGGCTTCCCGACGCTCTGCACGCCTCCAACCCGCGAACAAGGTCCTCCCCTCCCTCTTCTTCTGCGGATAGATCTTAGGAATCGTTAGGAGAGATATCGGGCTCAAAAGAGCCAGATCGGGTGAGCGTATTCGTGGTTTTCCGAAAATTTCATGGTGGCGGGTTCGCCGGAAACCGCCTCTCCGGCGGCCGTGCCGCCGCCCGACGATAGCCCTCACCTCAACAGAGGTGGTGGTGGTGGTGGCCGGCCAGGGAGATGGCTGGATGGCCGGAAAATAGCTTTGGAAAAGCTACTGGAAAATGAGTCTTCAGGCGTCTGGTTTCGGGCTGTTGAAGAAGATGAACAGTGCCATGAAAATTAAATTCTATTTTTAAAACAATTTCTGAATGAAAATATCTGTAACCTTAAATATTTTGGGAAAAATACATAGAGGCTCCTACAGGAAAAATGGTTAACATAGACAATGTAGCCCTTGAGGTCTACTTTAATTTAAAATTAATTTCACTCGATTTGAAATCCTGGTTAGACCACAGCACCCTTTTTGGTGAGGTCTATCCAGAGGGCCGTCTTGACCTTAGAAAAATTCCCCACTCTAAACCAGTCATCAAAATGACTTGAAATTTGGGGTGTGGTCTAATCTCATATATATCTAGGTGTTATCCAAAAATGAGAATTTTTGGAGAATATTTTTCTATAGTTTTTAGAAAAATTCAATAATCTTAGCCGAATTTAGTTAGATAGTTAAATAATTTCCAAACCCTCCCAAATTCTGGTGAGAGGTCCCTGGGGTCACCATAAGGTTCTGTATAATTTTCCATCTCATTTGTTGATGGTTTGGACTAGAAATAATCAACCCTAAGTTTTGCCCTAATAAGGGATCTTAGGTTAAAAGTGCACTTTTGAAATTCGAGTGGTCAGATCACCTCAACAGAGGCTGAGATTTTTACCACTGTCTAGTAATATTCTCTAACACCCCCTCATGGAGTTTGAGGTGGATCGGGGTAAGTTTGCCCTAAGGACCAAGGCCAAACCCTAAGGATGGATCTTGGTGGTTGGTGAAGGTCATGTGGTCAAATGACCTTGGATTGACCCGAAATTGGGTGAAGAGAACCATAGGGTCAATATAGTTTTCTGGATGAAATCTTAGTAAATTTGGAGGCCGTTGAGATACCTGAAAGGATAACCCTAGTTTAGGGCGCAAAACTTGTAGAGATAAGAAATGACACTAAATCATATTGAAAAGTGGTGAGATTTGGGTAGAGTGAATTATAGGGATGGTACAAGCTCTGGATATTTTTCTATGAATTTTGTGTTCATTATTTTGGATACTCCCTTAATAATTTAGTAGTTGTATGATTTGCTTAGAAAATTTATTAGGGAATACACACTCTCTGGGAAGTAATGAAATTGAAGCAGAGAACGTTTATTATTATTTTAAATCTCTGTGAATTTTTATGGGATTTTTGGAAGGTTAATTTTAGGGCTTGCTTCATTAGGTATGTTTTACCTTGATTATTTGATTAAATCTTTAGTGATGTTTAGCAAGCTATTAAAATTATGATTCTCTGCACAAAGATCTTTTATGTATCATACTACTTACTAGTGATTTTTCTATAATTTTTAGATGAATAATTTCAGTACTTCCTTCATTACATAGAATTAACGTGATTATACTGAATAAATTATTTAGAGGTTAAATACTTTCTATAAAATTCTGAGAATCTGTATTTGAAGTTACCTTACTGATATTTAGTGATCATAATTTTTGGGTGGCCGTTACTTAAGAATATCATGTAGTTCATGTTTAAAATTACCCATGGCCAATCTTTAGGAAAAATTAAATAAATATCAGATTAATTAGGAAAATTATAAATTTCTGGATTTAGACAAATTATGATATGGTAGACCTTCAGTAAATATTATAGAAGATTTGGAAGATAATTTGGTGTACCTCCCCTTGTGTACCTCATAAAGCTTAGGATGGTCTGCATATAGTAAAGCCACGGAATTCTGGTAGTTGATGGTTGGTAGGGCAAGTTAAGATTGAGTTCATCATAGAAGTCATGATAAGTAGAGTGTGGGACTATTTAGGATAAGGGAGTACGGGAACGACGAAAGATCGTCCACCCCGGGAAGAAGAGGAAGAGTCTTAATACTCTAGGGTTAGAATTAAAGTAACTAAAAGGGGATCGGGCTAAGGGAGATCAACCAATAATAATAAGTGCCTTGCGAAAGGGAACTTCGGGCCGTAATGCCGCCGTCTTGGTTCCTAGTGCCCCTTGAGAGCCCTTCACGGGGTATACCGGGGGCAGTCCTGGGCTAACGTAAACCGTAGGAATAATAAAATAAAAGAGCAACTAGTATAACTAGGGTTGCACTCTCTCACTCTCCGATAGCTAGGAAAGTAGAATAATAGGACTTGTTGCCATTCAGACAATGGCTCTGAAGGTAGATGCACGAACAGGACTGTCCGGGGGGCCGAGAGCTCGAGGGGTGGAATACAGAGTAAAGGTGGTGGGTCTTCGGTACCCGATCGTCGTTCACACCGACATCGGTACGCTGACTCGGCGGTGTGGGACACTTAGCCAAAGAAAGTCTGGAGGGTACATCCAGCAGCAGTACGCGGATACTCTAGGTTGTGTTCTTCTAGGGGCGTACGGGAGGGCTAGGCCTGGTAGTGTGGATGCCCGCCTAGGAGTAGGGGGCCCGACCCACTGTCTCCGTTTGCCACTACGGAGGTTCCTGGGAGTGAAGCTAGCTTCCCGAATAGGGAAAACTAAAGGTCTGTGCGCATAGAGTCGTGTGCGTGTGTTGCACTTGCATGAATCATGGCATGGCATATCACTACACTCATAATTGCATACAACCGACACCCCAACGTATAAATCGGTATGGGACTTTTTATACGATGGGAGCCTTGCGAAAGACCCCTTAACTTATAAGTTTGTATGGGCATTCATATAAGTTAAGGTTACTTACTTACTTACTTGTTTGTTTACTTACTGTTCTCTAGCTGCCTTCTTTTATACAATTTACTATTTATTAATTGCTCTACCTATTACAACATTTACACTATTCACCTATTATAACTTGCTAGTTAGGTCCACCGTCACCTGCTTGAATATTCTCCACTTTTGTAGCTTCCCTTTCCTCCTCTCCGCCCGGTACTTAGGAGCCGTGGTGGGAGGGGTAGGGGATGATAGGGCTTAGTCTTTATGACTAATGGTTTTCGAACCAAACATTACAGGAGCTCCGGATGGGAGATAGGGACCAGCACCAGCGGAGTACGGTGCGCATGGAGGTGGGACAGTCTAGCACCGGTGCACCTGCGACCAGCTCTGTGAGTGATTAGTATTTTCTTAGCTTCCGCGAAGAGTGACTTGTAGTGAGGACTCTGATGTACTGGGCTTGAGCCCATTTATCTATTTTCCTTTTATTACTACTGATGGACTGGTTATGATTTCACTTTATTTACATGTTTCTGTGGACTTGTTTACATTTTTGTATAAATGCTTCTCTCTCTTGTGATCGAAAAGGGCCGGCAGAATTGGCGTTTTGTAGTGGTTGCCTTCCCGTGAGTCGGTGCCACCGCAAAGCAGCAATTCTGGGCTAAGACCCCGGTGGTTGAAAAAGAAAAAAAAAGGGGGTCTTACACTATCAATTACATAGTTCTTGGACAAAAAACTAGTAACACTTAGACTAAGGATGGACTGGCTCCTTGATAACAATCCCTTTGCCAGATTTAATCTAAGCCTGCACAATAGGTTCTGTATCTTCAATAGGCTTCTTGCCTTTCAACTCAGCTTTCTTTTGTGCTTCAGCCTTGATCCTTTGCCTTTCAATATAATGAAAGGGCTTGGGGAAATACTTGCTAGGTTCCATAGTATCAGGAAGTAGCTTCCCCATCTTAGCCTTTCTCCTATATTGAACTATTGCCTCCTACCTGGCTTCATACTTTTGCCATTCTTGCTCATTGTACCATTTTCCCCTTTCATGTACTTGATCTTTTATAGCTTTCCAGGCAGTTAAAATGATATTCCTTGAAGTGGGGCTCCACTGCTCAAAGTATGGCTTTAATTCTGCTTGCTCTCTAAATCTTTTCTTTGATAATAGAGCATCTTGCTGAGCTTTCAGACCAGCTTCTGGCATATCTACCTTTTCAATAATAACATTTGTAACTGGTAGAGGAGGGATGTACATAGACTCAACTTGTTGATGTACCATTTCAATATCTGCAAAAGGGTAAATGACTTGGGCAGCCTCAGGTTGATCACCTTCAAGTAGAATTAGTTGCACCCCTGACTCAGCCATATTACCATCATCACACAAGGGTGGATATCCCAGAGTGGCTCTTATGCTGTTGGTTACCCATTTGGCATGATCAGAGCCAGCATAGACTAACACCCTCTCCCACTTTATGACTTCTCTGGCCATATAATCTCTTAAGTCCTCTTTTTGAAATCTTATTTGCCCATCCAGGTAATTGACTCCATCTTTAAAGAATGGCTTTAACTTTTGAAGCTTGTCACTAATTAACTTCTCAGATGAAGTGATGACAGTTTTAACTTAATCTAGGGCAGCCTGTAGTTTCTTATCATAGTCTTCCATTTCTTTAGCCCTTGTAGTAGTCATTCCATTAACAGCATTTATTAACTCAGTGACTATCACATTGTGAGATTCTGTCAGATTATCATTCATTCTTATTTGATTTTCAAGGCATAGCCTTGTTTGACAACAATCTCATCCACTTGCTTCTTTATTTCTTCTTGTTGCTTGGCAAGAAATACCACAACATTGCCTCCCTTGTAGAAGCAATCTGTTATCTCTTTTTTATTCTGATTGATCTCAAATCTGATAGACTTTATCTCTTGGGCTAGATCAAATTGAAGAGCCTTTTGGCTTTCATCCACATATTTTTCTAGAAGCAATCTCTGCTCATCAAATTTTACTTGTAAGTCAACCAAGTACTTGCTGTAATCAATCTCAGGAGTAGAATGTGAAGTAGTTGTTTGGAGAGCCTTCTTATAGCTTTGAATTCTTCTCTTAAAGACCATAAGTTTTCTTTTCTTGGCCTCCCCGACTTCTTCATGCTCAGACTCTGAAGAACTTTCAATATTAACTCTCTCTTGAGGAGTGAAAGAAATTTATTTCTCAGCTCCATGTTGCTCCTCCTCAATATTAACCTGCTCCCCCTCAACCCTTACTTGCTCAATTTTATCTGCTGCTCCTCCAAGATCAGGAAATAACTCTTCAAGAGTGAATTCTTGTTGTGTGAGAGCAGGAGATAGTACTTTTTCAGCAGTAGCAACAACTCCAGAATTATCAAGACCAGTTTGAGAAACTAAGTCTTCTGATAAATTGATTCTTTCTTCCTCTTGCACCTGTTCAGAATGTGGCTCCCCCTGCAACTGTTCAGTAATTGGCTCCCCCTGCACCTGTGCAGATATAGTCTCTTCCTGAACTTGTTCTCTAACTTGTGCTTCCTATTCTTGTTCATCTTCATAACCATGCTCAGAAATGTCATGCACAGGAGATTTTGCTGCAGGCTCTTTCCTATCCACATCAAGCATCTCCTTTGAAAGAACTCTATCCCATCTTGAGAATAACCTTATGTCCATTCTCCTCATGTGATTTATCTTTGATCCAGGAATCTGTTGCATCACCTCTGGAATTATTCTAGCCAGGTACAGGCTCATTATCCTAGCTAAGTTTGGCTTCTTGATTCCTTCTTTTATCTTATCAAACAGTATTGTAGACCAATTGGTGTGAATCTTAAATATTACCCTTGTCATCAGGCTGAACATATACGCTGATATCCTATCATGGCCACCTGGTTTACATAAGATCACTTTTCCTACTATTTCAGATAGGAATTTCCCTTGATGATTCATGCCTTTTCTGTTGATGGCAGCTCCTATCTTTAAGGTTGGATCCAATCCACACCATTGAAGCGCCTCCCTGGTCCTTGAGGCTGGGACCTCTTCCTCATCATGGATTCTAGGTAGATGGAGAATCTTGCTCAACCTATTCTGAGACAGCTTGACCTTTTCTCCATGTATAGTGGATTTGATCTTCAATCCTGTTGAGTCTATTGAAGCAGCAGTATTGAACTCGAATACCTCTTTCTTCCATATCTTTATAGGTTCAGAGACAATATATTCCAATCCGTTGTCTGCAAGAAGAGAAATGACCTGTTTGATCTCTGTTGCGGCATCGGCGAATGCATGCCTAACCAACTCATATCCTTCATTGATGTTGCCTTCAACCTTGGGCTCCATTGTAATGAAGAGAAAGCTTGATTGGAGAGGAGAGAGATTGTAGACACAAGGTTTTTGTCTCGAAACCCTGGTGAGCGTGTCGACAGAATAAGTTCTTGACCTATTTATACCCTTCTAATCAAAGAAGGTCAAAAGGCGAGCAAAAATTGTCTAAAAGTGTCGACACTGTTGAAAAGTGTCGACACAAACTTCTATTGTCTCGACCACCGTGCTGACTACTATGTGTCGATACCAATTGATGATATGTCGACACAGGAGATACTTAGTAGTTCATCAGAAATTCTGTGTCGACTCTTATTACAAGTATCGACACAAAATCTAGAAGTGTCGACACCATTACTCTGGTTGTGTCGACACTGCATTTCTGGATGTGTCGACTCTTTGTCCCTTAGGTGTCGACACATTTTCTCTGTATCGACACAATTTCCCTGAATTGTCGACATGACTCCTCTGTGTCGACACTTTATCACTGAATGTGTCGACATCATTTTACTTAGCCAATTTTTTTTGGTAAACTAACCTATGGTCAGCATTCCTAATTCAATTTTAAATCTATTGAATTTAGTTTCATCCAGAGGCTTAGTAAATACATCTGCAATTTGAAAATCAGTTTTAACAAATTCTAATGAGATGTCTTCTTTTTCTACATGTTCTCTTAGAAAATGGTATCTTATCTCTATATGCTTAGTCCTACTATGTGAAACAGGATTGTTTGCAATAGAAATAACATTTTTAGAATCACACAATAAAGATGTTCTACTTACTTGAATACCATAGTCCCTTAGCTGATGGGTAATCCACAACAGCTGTGCACAACAACTTCCTGTTGCCACATATTCAGACTCAGCTGTGGATACTGCTATACTAGTCCTCTTCTTACTGCTCCAGGATATCAACCTTCCTCCCAAGAATTGGCATGTACCTGTAGTATTTTTTCTATCTTCTCTACAGCCAGCAAAATCTGTATCTGAATAACCTGTTAGTAGAAAATCTCCATTCCTAGGGTACCAAAGGCCTAGATAAGGAGTGCCCTTTAGATATCTCAGAATTCTCTTGACTATAGTATAATGTGATTCTTTAGGGCATGCTTGGTATCTAGCACAGACACATGTAGCATACATAATGTCTGGTCTACTAGCAGTGAGATATAATAGAGCGCTAATTATTCCTCTATACAAAGACTCATCTACAAGTTTACCTGCATCATCTTTACATATAAGCATACTTGTTCCCCTCTTGAGATCTCTCTCCCTTCCCCCTTAGCCGAATTTCTCCTTCCCCTCTTCCCTCTCTACCGTCGGCCTCTTTCCAATCTCCTCCTCCCTATTCTCTTCCCCTCCTCCTCTCCTTGTTAAGAAAACCGCCCCCATATCCCCTCCTCCATTCCGGCCACCATCCCAAAATCCGCCAACCTCTTCCTCCCTCCTCACCAAGTTCGGCCACCCCCTTCCCTTAGCCGCCAACCTCCACCAACCCGAGCCACCTCCATCCCTCCTCTCAAAATCCGGCCACCTACATCATCTCCTACAACTCCCTTTGTGGAACTCCAACACCGACGTGAAGCAATATTGGCAAACGAGGTTCTCATCTCCTTCTAGCACGACTCCGGCGGAGCCGTTGGAGAACAATCCAAGTCGATATTAATCAGAATCACCCATTCTGATTGGGTAACGAAATACTTCCACTTTTGTGAGATTCTATTCTTTAGAAACATTCAAGTCGTGGTTTTTATCCGTAGCGTTAACTATTGAAATATCCGGATTTCATCGTGGTTGATTTTATCTTGCTTTGTTATTCTCTTTATTGTTATTTTTCATTCAAGAGGTTTGGCAAACCTTCGCAATCTTTTCATTGGGATAGATCTACCCATTGCGAATTGAAATTTTTCGGTAGATCTCTTTTGGTACAACGCCGCTCGGTCGGACCCAATATTTTACCTTTTAGCTCGATCGAACATTGGCCTTATTGCCCTTGTTGGATCCAAACCGGTTTGGCTACGTACCCGTATGTTAGCATAATATTGATAGATTTAATTGCGTGGTGTCGCGCAGAGCGGTTGTGCGAGTGTAGGGATTGGATCGAAGAGTGGCGTGGCGTTAGACCGTAGTTCTATTCGGTGTGAAACGTACAAGCCTACATCAATTTGGTATCAGAGGGAGGTTCACGTCAATTTCCTAATTGGCACCCCTCCCTCATCTTTTGGCACGTTAACCCGCACTTTTGTTTGCACGTTAGTTATCAAAAATCACAAAAAAATTTTTTTTTTTGTCTGACAATAGCGGCTTAAATTTCTTATTTTTCAGCAAAACATCAAAAAAAAATTTATTAATAATCTTCATAATTTTTTTAGCAAGAAAATCTATTTTCTATAAGTATTATCCTAGTGGTTAAGCGGGAACAATTCCGGCAATCCTAATTTATTTGGATCAGATTACTTTTCTTTGCATATACACAAGTATCAGATCGAGTTTTCTCTCCGGTTCTTACGATTATGGCCTATGACGTTCACGTTTCCCATTTAGACTATTGGTATGATAAATCCATTGTTAAGCCTCCCCCTAGGCAATGCCACATTAATATTACCTATGACGGTTTAGGGTATTCTAAAAATTTTAGGGATTGGCTTAAGGAGATAGAACTTCATTTTGATTGTCGCGAATGGGATGACCTCCAAAAGGTTCACTTCGCCCGAGAGCGATTAATTGGTCGAGCCCAGTCATTTTGGATAAACGAAGAGTGTCGTGTTGGCAATTATAAACACACGTGGTGGGCGATGTGTAGCCTCGTCTCGGATCAATTTGATCCCACCAATCACCGTACTACTACCGCCAAACCTTTGAGTGAGTATTATTATGGCGCTAGTTCCATACCAACCTTTAGGACTGACTATAAACCTAATGCCCAGATCAAACGGTACATAACTGATGATTTGGCTCCCCTTCACCAAGGGAATAAGTCGGTCTCAGAGAACATGCAACTCTTTAAGGATATGATGGTTAGGAGCGGTGTGAAGGAATTGCCCGAGATGACCCTCTCTAGGTTTCGTAGGGGGGTTAAACCCTTACATCCAGAGTAAGTTATTGCGTTATTTTCACACCGACCTAGACACCACCTTTAGTACGACGTTGGAAATTGAGAAGCACCATATTCCTAGGCCTAAGGTTTCCTCGTTTCGGACAACCACTACTTATGAGTCTAGTGGCATATCTGATTTTGGATTTATTGAGCGATCTCCACCGATTATGCCTGTAGACCCTTTTGAGTCTCCCCCTGAGTTGTCTAGTCTAGTTGTTGACTCTCCTGTTGAGTCTAAGGTATTGTCTAGGATCGTGCCTGTCACTGAGGATGAGGCTGTTATCTTTGATGATGATAGCGACGATGAGGATATTGGTTACCCTAGTGACCTGGATGAGGATTTCACCTCTGAGGAATCCTCTCCACTCCCCGTCGATGATATTTTGGGACCGTCTCCCTTGGTTATTATGGAGTCTTCGGTCGACCCAGTGATGTTAGATGTTTCAGCAGTGTTGGAAGAGTCCTCGTGGGATGAAAGTTTATCTTGGGGTGAAGATAGCCTGATATGTGAGAATAGCACATTGCCTATTATTAGCCATAATAGTGTTGTGTCTGTTCACCCTAGTATTGAGAGCCCTCTCCAAACTATGATCCCCATCATGTTAGAGTGTAATATTACACCTGCTGAGACACTACCTGAGTCGGTAGACATTTTGGCTGAGTTAGTAGAGTCACCTTACATTGAGAGTTTACCTAGTAGTGACTTGGAGGATGACCTGTTCGGACTCGAGCTGGTTCCTTTTAGACCGAGATATGTTGAAGGTTGTTCTGATGAACCTGTTGTATTGGACGTTCCGACTGATTGGGAAGATTTACCGTTTGTGAAAGAATTATGTTTGGATAATTTTAGCGCTATGAGCCCGAACGATAGTTCCTTGATGAAAACACCTTTATCTGAAGTTCCTGAATTAAAATTTCCATCGGGCTTGATCTTCCCCTTTTATGAGACCATTACCGATTCTAAATTAATCTACGAGACTAGCGTGTTAGACGAAATGGAAAGCGAGGAAGTGGTATGTTTGGACGATTCTTTAGTCTTACCCCCGGTTGAAAGTTCATTGAAGTTAGCTTCGATTGATAAAATTGATTCTGATTTGGATTTTTCGGGTTTGATTTTACCAACCCTTCCTCCTATTTTTGTGCCCGCTTTCGTAGATGTTTTAGGTAGTGGAATCGGATGGCCTAGACTGATTTGTTGTGACACGCCCACTATATTAGCTCCTGTATTGATGATGTCTCCGTGCTTAGGTCTTAGTCAGTTGAGCGCGCTAGTTTCTTGTGTGTTCACCGATCTGCGTAGATCTGACGACGCGTCATATTTGACTATGCTTTTCTCTGCGTGTCCGGCTACGCCTCTACCCACGTGTACTCCTAATTCTTTAACTATTTTGACACTGGAGGTGGTGTCACTTTCACACACTTATATTCCACACCCGGTCGTGTGAATTTACCCCCCGCCATTTGATGACCTTTTTTTCCACTCGTTAGTGACCACGGTTAGGCCACATGAGTTGTATCGCTCGCACCTGTTGCCACACCTGGGAGCGTTCAGCTGTACTAGTATTTATGATGAGCGGTTTCCCTTGGCATATCTTTATGCCAAGCGTGATTATATTAATTATAAAAGTAGAACTGCGACGCTAACGCCTATGAAAATCATCTTTGATTTTAAAGCTCCCATCCCTCCGAACTTAACTCCTTTATTCTCTAAATTTGGGGTGTGTCACATAGCGCATGGGTTCACACCACACTGTAGCAAGTTATCTAGGCTCATTTTAATTGAATTAATCACTCTGGTGGCGTCTCATTACTTACCCTCTAGTTTGTCGGCAAAACTCACTCCAGATTATGCTCGTTATTATCCCCTCTTATATAAGCACACTAGTAAAGCGCTAGCCATTCCAATTATTTCGTATCATATTCATGCTAGCTTACATAAAAGAGTTTCTCACTATAAGAGTGACGATTTAGTTTTGGTGTGTCTCATCCCTGAATGGATGCCTTCGGGCACTTTAGAAAGTTGGCGGGTTGGTAAGCTGAACCCTCTTTGGTTATTAATGACATTAGGAGAATACACATTTCATTTGAAATTATCCACTGATTGGGGTTTTCCCCTTATTTTCGATGTTTCTAATTTAACGCTATATGATTCTCCGCCACTTTTATTTTCTCCCTGTCCGTGTGGGTCCACTATGTTCTCTTTGGGTATGGGTTGTGAGATTATACTTGGATTCTTTTCTTCATCGGTCTTCTCTGGAGGTACGTTGGTTGTGGATGCTGAATTTTGTTTTCCTTTATTGACTAATGTTCTTCAAAGGTTCCGTAGTAACATATTTATGCTTGACAGGATACTCCAGGTTGTTGTGCTCTCCTCTCCAAGTAGTGCTATCTGCCGCCCTGAGGTTCTATTGGATGATGCTTTCCCGCTCCGATACTTTCAGGCCAACTCATCGGTGATGAGTATTTTCAAGCTGGGGAGGATTGATGGAGACGACGGCCCTCAACAGGTTGAAGACGAGGACGTTGTGCTTACGAAATATATTTCTCCGTCTCCAAGTAGTGACGTGCGATGCCGTGAAAACTATGTGGGGGCATCACCCAAATATCCGCCCGCGGCGCAAGCCTATATTTAAATAATTAATAATAATTATTACTAAAATTATTATTAATTATTTATGCATTTTGGTTCTATTTTATTTATGCATTTTATTTAATTTTCATAATATGTGGCATGGTTATGTTTTGAACCATGATTATTTGTATTTTAATTTTGGGCTGCATGTAGCCTTTTCC